>OU342746.1:190559858-190819199 GCA_910589775.1 Avena eriantha | reverse complement strand
ACAGATTCATTGCATGTGTGTTCTTTTCACATACCACATATGGATCCACCAGTGTTATTGGAATGTGTGTTCTCTACAGATACCACACATGGATCCACCAGTGTCATTGCATGTGTGTTCTTTTGAGTAACAACAAACCAGTCATTTTGCATGTGTGTTCTTTTCACATACCACCTATGGATCCACCAGTGTCATTGCATGTGTGTTCTTTTTAGTAACAACCAGAGCCATTTTGCATGTGTGTTCTTTTCACATACCACATATGATCCACCAGTGTCATTGCATGTGTGTTCTTTTCACAATCCACCCATAGATCCACCAGTGTCATTGCATGTGTGTTCTTTTTAGTAACAACAACGAGAGTCATTTTGCATGTGTGATCTCTTCACATACCACCTATGGATCCACTAGTGTCATTGCATGTGTGTTTCTTTTCGCATGGATCCACCAGAGTCATTGCATGTGTGTTCTTTTTAGTAACAACAACTTGAGTCATTTTGCATGTGTGTTCTTTTCACATACCACCTATGGATCCACCAGTGTCATTGAAATGTGTGTTCTCTTTAGAGATCACACATGGATCCACCAGTGTCATTGCATGTGTGTTCTTTTCACTAACAACAACTGGAGTCATTGCATGCGTGTTCTTTTCACATACCACATATGGATCCACCAGTGTCATTGCATGTGTGTTCTTTTTACTAACAACAACCAGAGTCATTGGATGTGTGTTCTCTTTAGAGACCACACATGGATCCACCAGTGTCATTGAAATGTGTATTATTTTCAACTACCACCGTTGGCCACAAACAATCGGGACGCATAACTAACCAGCAACCGTTGTTAGGCGTCGTTGGATCGGGGTGCGTGGACGATAGTGATGTCCTTGGCGAGGGCGATCCGCGAGAAGTCTGTTCTGCGAACTGATTGGCCGTGGTAACTACGATGGGCCTACGTCCTTGCCTTTATCCCCTTAACCTCGGGGCCAAAAATTAGATCGTGTTCCTTCATCGCCATGGAGAGGAGAGGCCCAAACTCAGCTTGCACGAGGCTCAGATGTTCGTCCACTACGGCATACTCACGCCGCCATTAGCGAGGCTTCCGGTCGGCTTCGAGCTCAGCTACGCCGGGGTTCATGTCGCGCCGCTCTTGCGCGACAACGCGTTGGCGAGGCAGATCGAGGAGCACCGCCGCCAGCTGTCGGAGCGGAAGAGGGCAATTGCACGGTACTCGCGTATGAGCGCGTACTGGCGAAAGATGTTCAAGAAGGAGCGGGCTGCGTTGATTGAGCTGTGCGGAACCCACCGGCGGGAGATCCACCTGGATCTGCGCAACCCCGAAGGGAGGCAGCGCTTCTGGGCAGTGCCTGGGGCGTACGACCTCCACCGTTATCGAAGCAGCACGCCGTGAAGAATCCATGAGGAGGAGGAACGCTGCCGGGAACGTCGACATCGATTCCGATGCGGAGGAGGCTGGAGACGACGCGGACAACGTCGTCAATGATGGAGACTGCGGGAGCGTCATAGTCGATTAGGGCCACATAAGCATAAATTAAATCTATGTACGGTATCTTAATGCGCTCTTTGGATCTGGGTCACCTGAGTCATGGTCGATTATCATCATAATCTATATATGTTAATAATGTTTTAGTTATCTTTGTCTTTGAAACTAGTCGATCGAAACTCGTCCGATCCTAAAATAAAGTTCGCGCGTTCCCTGGCATATCTGATGGGACAGTACGCTGACTCTGCTCCTAGCACTTGATGGCACTACCGTAATTTGGAGTGCGTCTGAGGAGAAGGGATCGAGCGTGTTGTAATAGTGTACTACTCCTGTCCAGAGCTTAGTTTTTTTAGATATTTAATAAATGTGTCTATACCCAAAACATGTCTAGATACATGTTTTAGGTTTCTATGTCTTTCAAACTAATCAAAAGTCGTCAAATTCTGAACAAACAAAGTCATTGCGTTCACACCTGATGGGACTATACGCTGACACTGCTACTTGATGGCACAGCCATAATTCTGGAGTGCGCCAGAGGAGATGGGAATGCAAGGGAGATGGGAACTAGTAGCCGTGTCCAAACGTAGGTAAAAAATTAATGTAATAATATTTTAAAAAAATGTAATCTAGTCCACATGACCCCATCACAGACACGTTGCACGCGCCAGATATAAATAAAGACGACACTGCTAGTTTAGTTTCAATGATACAATTCAACATAGGATGTTGTTGTGCCCGCATCTTTCTGCTCCTCTTATTAGTCTGCTAGCCCACGCTGCATTAAGCATCAGTTGATGAGGATAAAAAAATGATAAAATGGCAAATAAAACAATTTTTAAGCTTACCTTTCATCCGGAGAGTCGTACAAAGATGAAATTGGTAGGGATTTATTATTTCTCCTGCAGTTAGCCGAAAGATCCTCAAGAACATCCTCAATCACCCCTGCAACTTCTTCATATTCTAATACACCTCCATTATTTGCCCTTTCCTCCCCGTTCCGCTTACCCTTTTGTTTCTTTTCACACCCTTTTCTCGCCAGCACCTCCACTTCTTTATAGATTGGCTGCTTACGTACGTTTTCCTATGAGTGCTCATCACCGTCTTCGCGCTGCTCTTCCGCCAGTTCTGGCTGAGAAGCCTCATTTTCTGCCACCGGGGTGTGAACAGGGACAATAGCATGTGTAACTAGGTTTTTGCACAACCTCTTGATATGGCCGAATCCGCCACAAACGTCCGCATTTCCTTTTCCTAGCACCAAGCCTTGGACCTTTATCGGTGGAGGCTACGATCCTTAGCTTTCTAGGCCTCCCAGGTGGCCTCCTAAGAACTGGTGGTTGAAGTTTGAACCCTGGATCGACAATCTCCCAATCATTTTCATCGGCCATAGGTGGTACGTTTTCTGCATAAGTTGCAGCAAACTTGTCCACGGAGAAATAGTTGTCGACATAGTTCTCTATTTCAGCTCCGTTACCTCTAAGCTTTAAGATGAAGTAAATTGTATGGTGACATGGCAGACCAATAATCTGCCACTTGCCTGCATGAACAAGTCTTGTTTCCAATGTCTACAGTGTACCTTCGTTCACTTCCACGCTTGTATTCTGCATAAACCTCAGCCAATGTTCTGGAACTTCTGACCACCCTCATCTTTATGGCTCTCATTGCCCTGGTTCTTGCATTCAGTAACATAACCACCTTTGGAACTATTTTATGGCCTAAAAAATTTCTTGCACAAATTCTTTGCCTTAAATCTATCTTCACCATTATGCACTGTCTTATTGCATCCAACAAAATAACAATTCCAAGTGTCTTCATGCCTGAAATCTTATCATTGAAACTCTCTGCCAAATTATGCATACAAAATCCCCCTTGCTTAACTCACCAAACTTGCTTCTGGCCCATAGCTTGGTGTGATGTTCCTCAAGGTATTTTTTCACCTTTGGAACTACATACATGTTCTACAAGTAAGTAGCATGCGTGCTTGGGATGTATGTGTATGCTGATCGCCACAAGTCCTCTTCAAAGATCTTTCCTTCGAACTTCTTCGTGAAGTTAGTAGCGAGGTGCCGCATGCATTCCCTATGCTCAACCCTAGGAAACACAGCATCAACAGCATTCTCAAGACCCTAGGATGCACCGGTGTGTATCACCAAGCCTTCAGGATGACCAATTACTTCCCGTAGTCTCTGCATGAACCATGTCCAGCTTTCATTTGATTCACCCCTCAAGAACAGCATAAGCTACGGGTAGAAGCCAATTATGCGTGTCCAAAGCACAAGCAGAAGCAACATGTCCCCTGAACTTCCCTGTTAAAAAAGTTGTGCCTATTGCCAAGTATGGCCTGCAGCCGTCTAGGAACCCCTTCTAGCATGCCTTCAGGCAGACAAAACATCTCCTGAAGCATATCTTATCTGCCTTTTACCTTTTCAGGCAGACAAAACATCCCCTCGATACCTTTTCTCTCCCTTTCACAACCTCGTAATCGATGTCAACAACACTACCAGGTGATGTTTTCTCTACTTGAGCTTTGAAACTATACAACATATGAAAACTGTCATTCCACTTGCCTTGAATGAAGTCTAGAGCCATCTCCTTCCCATCAAAGACTCTGTGATAAGGAATCAGAACGTTAAACTTTTTGCTAACCTTTGCTCTGAGTTCAGCTGGTCCAATGTTATGATCCTGCCTCACCCAGTCAAGTACAGTAGCAGCAATCCACTTGGTAGTCGCCGGTCTAATTTTACCACTTAAAGAAGTATTAGGGCAGTTGTGTTCCTTCGTGTTACTTTGATCTGCATTCGCTAAGAATCCAACTAATTCAGAGCTAGTTATCAGCAGAATAAATATGAGAAAGACTGAAACTAAATGTAGCTATTGCAACCTGAAATGGGTGTCCACCCCGCATTAGAGATGCATGTAATCTCCATTTACACACATTACTTTCCCTACAGTGCATCCTAAATCTCTTTTGGTCGCTCTTTTCAATGATAAATTCGAACCCAACTCTGATTGCATAGGTTGCAACTGCATATCTGCAGTCCTCCAAATTATCAAAGACAGTCCCCTCATCAATTGTAGGATTGTCCCTGTCAAAGTGTATCACTGGCCTATCCATGTCTTCGTCGTCGTATCTACATCCCATTTCCACATCTTCATATTCCTCTTCCTCATTAGTCCCATAGTCAGGCTCAAATTTCGAATCAACCAAATATTCCCTACTCTCCATCCTATCAGGGTCAGCAGCCACGTCTGGATATGCTTTCTCATCATCGTACGCACCGTCACACATTTCAGTGCCTTCATGCTCGCTTGACAAAGCATCATGCTCAAGGACAAGCTGTACAGACGTCCTACGGTTACCAACACATATCCTTGGCATCACCACGGGACTATAAACGCTAATTGGGGTATGCAGATAAGGAATCACAGTTCTTACCTTTCAATGTGGACGCACGACACCTTCTCCAGGCTCCATACCTCCAAAGCTCTGCACCCCGCTACCTCTCCCCCCGTTTTGTTGTCCTCTGTGCTCTCCAGACTTGAAGGAGATTCCGTGCTCTCCAGCCACGAAGGACCCATATCCGTGCTCTCAAGCCTCGCAGGATCCATCTCCGAGCGGGATCCGGATCACCAGCGTCGTTGGGCCCCTAATCTAACGGCCGACTCTCGGTTTTCGTTTCTAGGCGCGCCTGGGCGGCGACAAGGAGACAGGGAGGGAAGGGGAGGGGACGTGAGGGGATGACAGGGAGGGGAGGGCGGGAGGACGACGGCCCTAGGGGATGACGAGAGCGGTGCACAACTGAGCGGAGTGGCGGTGGCAGGAGCAGAGGAGAGGAGCGGAGCGGAGCTGGTTGCGACAAAGCATGGAAAATTGCATAATAATGTGTTGGTCGGCGGCACCAACCCTCGAACCTGGGACGCGCGCCGTCATAGGTGGAGGAGGCGGGCCCGCCTGTCAGAAAACATGCCACCTGTCAGCGTACTATGCACGGGGAGCACTTCACGGAATTTTTAGCAGGTCCCCACATGTCAGTCTGTTTGATCAAAACTTGCATGCAGTGCATGGCTGGTCCACGCGCTAGTTCCGGAAAAAAGCCCGTTGATCCAAACTTGAATTGGCAGTTCTGCTTCTTCTCCCCGTCTCATCGTCTCCTCGCAGTGGCAGTTCCTCTTCGTCTCCCTCGTCTGTATCCTCTTCTTCTTCTCCTCGCAGTGGTAGTTCTTCTTTATTCCTCGATCAAAACATTCCCGCACGTAAGCCATGGCCAGTAGCCGGATGAAGAGGAACTGGGCCGATCTCCCGGCCGACCCACTTCGCAAGATCGCCGACTATTTGCTGGAGAAAGAGGAGTACATCGACACCTATGCTGCTTGTCGGGAAGTCTGCACCGATTGGCGCCGCACTTTAAAGGTGCCTGAATTCCATCTCAACAACTGGATCATGATAGATAACACACTTCCAGACATTGGCGACTTCACCTTCCTCAACCTCGCCACTGGTCGTTGCTTCAGGAAAAATCTAATGGACGTACATCGCAGGTTCACATTCACATCCGATATTTATTGGTATTTTCCATTGTAAACATCTTAGTGCTAACTGATGCCCTCTTCTTCCAAAAGATTCTATTTCGTCGGTGTTTCTCGTGGCATCATCGTGCTTGCTCAGAGGGTGGATCTGTACCAGATTCGGCTTCTGAACCCAATCACTCATAAGTCTAACACTGAGTTTCAAGCACACATACCATCTGATCTTCTAGAATCCATCGTCGTGACGAAGTCCCCGACGATGGTGTTCGTTTCCACTGATTATCCATATTATATTGCATGGGCCGATGAGAGCACCCCAACGGGGCAAATCAATGGATCATTTGGAGAAGGATTGTATTCACCACCTCCTGATACGCTTCTGGTCTGCATGACGGCATTCCGAGGGGAAGTATATGCATTACTTGAGAATGGAGACATCTTGTTGACCAACATCCAGTTAGAGCAGCGCGCGAGCACTGTCACGATGGCCAAAATAATTCCGTCCCCGGTCTCTGAATAGGTACGCGGAACCTACAATTTTTACCTTGTGGAGTCAAATGGTGATCTGCTTCTTGTGTTGAACGGGGATTTTGCCAAAGGGCAACCGGTGTTGTACCGGGTGGACACGGAGAACCGCTCTCTCGAGGCCATCGGCGACATTGGAAGTCGTGCCCTCTTCGTTCGTTACAATCTGTCTATCTCCATTGACACCAGGTTACACCCCTCAGTCAAACCCGGTTGCATATACTATAGGAATTACATTAGACTGTACGATCATGAGGTTCAAGCCTGGGAAGAGGAACCAACAATGGTAATGTATGGCTTAAGTCTGGAACATACACCGAGGCCTTACCCTCTGTACGTGATACTGGCAGCACAATGCAGACGGAGAGAGTTCTCTGAACATGTGTTGCAGCACGCGGGAGCCGCCGATGATGAAATATAGAGGGGAGAATGAATCATATATTCATCCTAGGTTATTTGCTAGCATTTTCAGGTCTATTTTTCGCAGTAGAAATTTGTACTGTACTTATATTATTTTGATGATCAGAATGCATATTACCTTTTAGAAAAAATTGTAATGTATTTAAATTTAGTACTTCCAGAATTCAAAGTATTTATTTTTAGTAGCTTCTTTCAGAATTCTCTGTGTTCGACACGGGCATCAGCACCGGAATTCAGGTCCCACATGGAAAATTGCACAATAATGTGTTGATGGGCAGCGCCACCCCTCGAACCTGGGATGCACGCCGTCGAAGGTGGAGGGGGAGGGACCGCCAGTTAGAAAACATGCCACGTCGACATCCCCTATTTCTGATACCCTTTAAAAAAATAAAACACGCCACGTTGTTATCTCCTGAATTTCTGATGGTGTTGCTACACTCGGCGGTACATGGTGGCATATAAATAATATCGTATAAACATAAGGGCACAGTCGTCAACATTTCTAAAATGAAACCCGGTCCCGTCTCCTACCTGTCCTGGTACATTGCCCGATGAGATGGATAGCCACGACCGATCTTTTTAATACGTTCGCACTCTTATGCTGAGAAGGGAAATAAAGATTGAGCTGTTAATGCAATGAGTGTCGAATTATTACCCTCTAAGGAAATGGGAAATGGTTATTTTCAGGCGTGCCCATAGTCCAAACCTACTGTCAGTCTTTCACTCCCCTTCTCCGACTAACAACAGTTCACCTTGCGCAGCTCCTCCGCGCTGCACCAACTAGGGTAACATTGCCCCGCCTAAGCCGCCGCCGCCGCGACAGCCACCGAAACTGGGGTATTAACCCCTCTAAGGCAGGCCATGAAGCTCTACTTCAAGGCCGGTCTCCCATTGCCCTGCCAGGCGGATGATTTCCCCGAATGTGCCGAATCGGCCGCGGAGGCGACTGCGCCGTCGTCGGCGCCAGATGCGGCAAGCAGGGCCAAGAGAGCGATGTGAAGAAATCGCGCGGCGGCATTACGGCATGCTCTAGGCAATGGGAACAAGGTAAGTATCAAATCGTCCATGAGAGCATGCCGCTACCGAGGGTACACACCCTCGAACAGGGCAGCGCCAAGGTCTAGGAACTCTCGCGTCCACGCTTCGGCGCGGACTACCTTACCTCAGTGGGGTAGGCTGGGAGCACGCCGTCTGCGGTAAAGATGCTCCATCCTACGCACCGTTGAAGGCCGTACCGTGGCGGCGACCAAGCGTCTATACTCAGCATGCTGGATTGTTCGACAGCCGGAGCTGGCGGCGGGCATCAGCTCAGCCCCGGAATTCAGGTTCGAGTTCACACGGACCTACGATCCCGAGAAGGAGATGTCGAATTTCAGTTTCGAAGAAATCGTTGCAGCGGCGCGGATGGTCCAACTGAACTGGGACTTGCGCACGCAAATCACTCATGCATGAACGATGCAGATTTCTTGTAGTTTGGCAGGAAGGCAATAGATCAGTTTGGGTTAAATGATCAAAGAACTTATGTCCTCTCAAGGCAATTGGCCAGCCAACTTTTCTGGTGGAGATCTGTAGTTTCTTCAGTGTAGAATAGTTAAGTTCAGACTGAAGAATGGCTTTTGTAGATGAAATGCTGAAGAATTGTTCTATAAACTAGTAGGAAGTTTAGCCCACTTTTGTGTAGGTATAAGACCCTTTTGTATGGAAGTACTACTGTTGTAAGCAAATACTATCAAGTACCTATTTCCTTCAATTACTAGTCGTGGTTCAATCTAGTTAACTGGTATCTTTTTATCCCAGACTAAAGATTTTGCGTCTGCTGTCTGTGCTGTAAACCATTTTTTCCTTTGTCTTGTGTTGCCTACAAAATGGTCCTCCAGTTCAACGTGTTACATATGTAGCTACCTTGTACTCCCTCCGTTTTAACATATAAGATGTTTTTGCTTTGTGAATGAAGTGTATCTAGTCCCCTTTTAGTATGTAGGTTCATCTAGGTTTAGAAAGCACCATCACTAAAAGATGTCTAGATACGCTCCATTCACAAAGCTAAAACATCTTATATTTTGAAACGGAGGGAGTACTTGAAGAGGAGATGGACTACATTTTCCTGGCATCCACAGAATTGACATTGCTCATTGCCAGACCACCCTCTTTTCATGAGGTTGTCCTCGGTTATTCACAGAAATTGTAAAGCACAGTGTTCAACTACATCGATTCAAACTACTACACACACACACAAACTACATCAAATTCATTACCCACACATACTACATCGATTCAAACTATTACACACACATACTACTTCAAACTATTACACACACGTACTACATCGATTCAAACTATTACACATTTTTAGTCGATGCTAACTTCCTGCTACGCTCTCCATACTACAAATTCATTAGCCATACATACCACGGCAATTCACTAGAGCTCTGTCTTCACTCGAGGGAAATCAGAACCACCAGCTCGTCCAAGCCCGGTCCCCCCCACCGAAACTGTGTGCCCCGTCGCGAAACGGTGGCGGTCCTGTGCCATCGATCCTTCCAGGCCAACACTGCAGGCGACGAGGGCGCTTTCTGGCAGCCTCTTTGGGGCCCTGAATGCCATGTACCGAGTCCAGAACCTCCTCCAGGTGGATGATGACCGGGTGCTTCCAGCAAAGCTGTCGCCTTGCCCTGCTTGGAATCTGCACCTCGTACATCTTAGGAACGGCGTCAGGATCTTTCAGCCACGCCTTTACCTCGATGACCCATCTGTCGCTCTGTGGCACGATTTCCACCAGCTCGCCGCCAAGGCTACTAGCGACCTTCTTGAGGGCCTCCGGCTCCCAAGCATCCAATGGGAGGCCGTCAAAGCCGAGTTTGGAGAAGAAACGAAGCTGCCCCAAGCGATCGTCCCACCCACAGGCGCGATGCCAACGGGAAGAATGTAGAACGCACTTGGTGTCTGAGCTGTGCTCGAACCAGACGAAAAAATTGAATGGCAGCGCGCATACCTCAATGTTGACCTCATTTCGTCTGATCCCAAAACGAGACCTGAGAGCCGACAACAACTCTGCCGGCGACACGGCGGGACGAACGCCCAGCACGGTGGCCATGGGAGCCTGGTCGTCGAACTGCTATGCCAGGGCTACCATGCCTGGGGTGCGCAGCAGCACGCAACTTCCCGAGACCGGTCGCCGGCCTGGATCGCTCGACGGGACGTGCTCCGCCGTGCGAGAAGGACTAGCCAGAGGCGGGATATTAGTCCGGGGACGCGAAGCTCCGATACGGTGGAGGATGCAACGGCGACGGCTGCGAGCTTCGATTAGAGGCGTGGGAGATTGACCGGACATGGCGGAGACGCAAATTAGAGCAAGTGCGAGCTCCGATCTGAGACAAGCAGCCGGAGCTGAGAAAATGTTATGGGGAGGGGAGTAGGGGAGAAGACCAGAGCAGAGCAAAGAAATAGATCTCGTCCACTCAGGGATCTGGTCCACGCAGGGGTAAGCTAGTCCACGACCGCAAAAGATAAAGGGGAATACTGACATGGCGGGCCAAGAAGAGTTGACCTAACGGTGGTATTTGAGTTCAACCGTTTTTCATCTGGTTCAAACGACCGTTTGGCCGTTAGATTTGTATTCACCCCCATTTGGCCCTTCTGGACAATTGGCAAATCTACTATGGCCTCTCCGCGTGATTGATGGCAACTCGGGTACCGCGGTGCGCTCACCCACCAAGTTTGGTACCACAAACGAACATTCCCCCTACTGACGGAGAATAAGCAAAATTATCGAAGCGACTAGGACAAAAACCTTTGATGATTTTCTATCAAATGATTCTTTTTTTGTTTCTTGCAAACATAAAACAACACATTTACTTTCTTCCATTTTCTCTCTCACTTTCAGTTATTTTTCTTCAGCATTTATACCCCTTATATTCCAACCCAAGACATACCATAAAAAATTATAATTCTGATTATCCATAAAAACCACAGTGCAAGGAAGATTCAGAGAAGAGGCATAACCATCTCCCCATACAGACCAAAACAATAAAATGACACAGACCAGATGCATATGGATAATGAATGTGAGCAAGGGCACATTCACCCTTAACATCTATTCCATTCCAATTTCTTCCCGAAACTTCCCAAGAAAAATCCCGAATTGGATCCAAAATTGACAGGTTAATGTGAGCTTATCCATGCGGTTAGGCACTCTTCAAATAGGAATCCATCCGATTTTCTATTCACTCATGATCGGGCCTGACCTGGTCGACCCGATCAAACTATTTCACTTATGATCTGGCCTGGTTGACCCAATCATGATATTGAAGGATGGGACCTTTTATCGAAAAACTCCGGATCCCGATAAGTTTTGAAGATGGTGCTCCTGTTAGTCAACCCTACTTTCGATAGGACCGGTTGACAATTGAATCCAATTTTTCCCATTATTTGACTATCCATAATAGTGGGGAAAGAAAGCCCGGAGGATGAGGGGCCTTGAGTTTCTCGCCCCTTTGTCTTAGGATTCGTTAATTCTCTTTCTCGATGGGACGGGGAATCTGGAATGGTTGTTTATGGCTGGGTGTGACTGATCAGACTGAGTTTAGAATCAGACCTTCTATCTATCTATCTAGCTGTATTGCCACTCCAACGGTTCTTTTTTTTTCAATGTGTACGAGCTTGTCCAACAGATGTATTAGAAATGATACCTTGGGATGGATGTAAAGCCAAGCAAATTGCTTCTGCGCCGAGAACTGAAGATACCATTGTAAGTGGTATGCCTTAACGGTATAGGCTGAATAGTGTATCTCTCAATCGTTTGAGAGATACGATAATAGGATAGTGAGTGCGGGTCAATGCAATTGCCCTACCCTAACCTTCCCTACGAGGGCTCCTCTCTCTCTCTACCTCCCCGGGATAGATATATTTATCAATTAGAAATATATTTATCCCGCATACCTGTAGCAGCTTCAAATAGATCGTATATTAATTCTCTCTCTCTAAAAATATAGAAAAAAGGGGTCTGTGCGCCGAGATCCGCCATAAAAGGCCCAAGCCATAACAAGTGAGAAGCTTCGTTCCAGAAAAGTTCCAGAAGATGATAATGGTAAGCAAGAAGATTGTTTACGAAGAAACACCAAGAAAAATTCATATTCTGATACATAAGAATTATATAAGAATCGAAATAGTCTTTTATTTTCTTTTTTAAAAAGAAAAATAGATTTCATTGAAGTAATAAAACTATTCCAATTTGAATAGTAGTTGAGAAAGAATCGCAATAAATACAAAGACGGAACGTCTTGTATACGGTACAATACATCCCATCCCGGTAGAGGGGTTTTCTAGCTCAGTGGGCTAATAAAACACGCTAGGATCAGCTTTGAACAGCTCTCATGATGATGAAATTGAACTTCGATTGATTGATGAAAGCTAGAAAGTTTCTAGGGGAAGCTCCTGGCGAGGGGTCTTAATTCGCTGGATGATACAGGGGAGACAGAATTTAGAACTTGCTATCCTCTTGCCTAATAGGCAAAGATTTACCTCTGTATAAAGACTGATTCATTCGGATCGAATCGATATGAGGACCCAACTCCGTTGCATTGCCAGAATCCATGTTCCATATTTGAAGCGGGTTGACCCCCGCGCTTCTTCAGAGAATTTGATAAGCCAATGATTTTTTTCCGTCTTTCATAATACGGTTAACCACCATGTTAACTAATCGATTACGAAAAATTGGATCGGATTTTGCAGTTCTTTTTTCTGCAGTACCTCGACGTGACATGAGCGTGAAAGAGGTTCAAGAATCCGTTTTCTTTTTATAAGGGCTAAAATCACTTCTGCTTCAGCTTCAGCCACGCGAATTCTCGATATTCCTTTTTATTTCTCATCAAACGAATGGCATCTTCTTCTGGAAATCCTAGCTATTCTTAGCATGATTTTGGGGAATCTCCTTGCTATTACTCAAACAAGCATGAAACGAAGGGTAGAGTACCAAGACATAGGGATTAGCCAGCGAAGGCGGTTTATTTAGTACCAAATATACGTATTTCGAATTCTTTTCAGTCAGGACAGTTCAAAGGGTCGCTGTGGTCGGACTCTATTATGGATTTCTGACCACATTCTCCATAGGTCCCTCTTAGATCTTCTTTCTCCAATCTTGGATTAGGGAAGAAGGAGATATTCGCGACTACTGGCGGTTTCATTATGGGGCAGCTCATGATCTTCATATCGATCTAGCCATGATGGTTGGTCAAGTGGACAATGCCCAGGTGGGTAGACCCATATAGTAGGGGAGATAAATGCCCTGCAGTGCTCTGTAATGCATTGTATGTCCCAGAATAGGTCCTATTCTTCTACCCTTTCCAGGTCTTCGCTCCCCCCATCGTAGATGGTTCAGCCATACCCGGTGCCACGAAATGATTGAAAACTAGGACGGGGTTGAAATGCATTTTATTCTTAGTATTAAAAAAGTATTGCATGACCGAATAATTCAAGGAGGGGCGCACAGCGGGGAGGGTCCTTTTTAGTAGATGACTCGTCGGGCCGTCAGAGCGCAGCAGGGTTGGTTATCTAATTGGCTAGTCAAACATGAGGTGGTTCATAGATCTTTGGGCTTTGATCACAGAGGAATAGAGACTTTACAAATAAAAGCAGGGGATTGGGGGCATCATAACAAAAAAAGAAAAAGACCGAACTAGTAAGACTAATGTCTACTTATTTATACCTTTGAGAGGTCCACTTAGACTATTATTATTTTCTCTTTAGCTACGTAGGTTATATAAGATTCAATTCAATCTAACAAGCGGACTGGACTACCTTCGGCTACTACAAGATATTTAGAAACCATCGTCCCGATAAAAAAAATATTCTTGTGATAGGCCCTGTTCCCGGTAAGAAATATAGTGAAATTGTCTTTCCCATTCTCAAATCCGATAGTCGGCTTTTTTTCTCTATCGATGTTCTACGAACAAAAATATCTTTTTTTTTCCGATGAGAAAATTCATGGGCGTTCTACTGGGCCCTACTCACTTGTTACACAACAACCCGTTAGAGGAAGAGCCAAGCAAGGGGGACAACGAGTAGGAGAAATGGAAGTTTGGGCTGCTTTTGTACCCTTTCTTTAAAATGTAAAGTGGACGTTCCGGCACGAATCTCCGCAATTACTTGTTCGGATTTTACATATTGATTATTTTGCACTAGAATCAAGCTTTTTGAGGGAATACTCACACTATATAGAATATCTTGACTCTGAATAGTTACATGCAAGTCTATATAACATAGAAAAGCAGGCTGTCCATGGCGCTGTCTGTATTGTCTTGTTTCTAAGTCTCCAAACCTTTGATAAATATTTGGATCAATGATAGCAGAGGCAGGCAAGAAAAGCTGCTCAAAGGGGACGGCAGGATGATCGAGTTCGTGCTCGGGGAGGATGAAATTAGAACCCCTGCCTATCTGGCAGAAGTTGACTCAAACCTTTGTGAGTGTGGAATCTATTCTGCCTATTGGCAGATGGACCTGGAAGCTATAGCAGATCAGATTTCTGGTATATTCTAGCACTTAGCTCCTGTGCATGGACGATAGTGCCTTTCAGGGGTTGTGGGTTTTTTTCTACCAATGGGGGCTTTCCCTTCACCGCCCCCATGGGGGTGGTCCACAGGGTTCATAACTACCCCTCTTACTACGGGTCGTTTGCCTAGCCAACACTTAGATCCGGCTCTACCCAACAATGTTCCATACTAAAGGATTCGGGTCCATAACCACGAGGTCCAGTGCACTAGATCTTGTAGCACTTAGCAACGAGGCCCTATCCATTAGTATTCCACATAAGAAATCCATTATAGAAAAAAATACAATTAGATTAGCTCTTCATAGACAAACTTGGGGTTTGCGAGCCAAGGTAAGATCGGCTCGGGATCCCTTTTTTTCTCCTGAGGTTGTCGGAATTATTCGCAATAAAATATTGGCTACAATTGAGAAGGTCGTGCCCGAATTCTATCTCGACCTTCCTATTTTTAAAATAAAAATAGAAAAATAGGAGAAAAAAATATGACAGAAAAAAAATAGGAGAGAAAAAAAACCCGAGAGAAGCAAAAGTAACTTTCGAAGGTTTAGTTACGGAAGCCCTACCCAATGGAATGTTCCGCGTTCGGCTAGAGAATGACACCATCATCCTGGGCTATATTTCAGGAAAGATCCGCTCGGAACATTCCATTGGGTAGGGCTTCCGTAACTAAACCTTCGAAAGTTACTTTTGCTTCTCTCGGGTTTTTTTTTCTCTCCTATTTTTTTTTCTGTCATATTTTTTTCTCCTATTTTTCTATTTTTATTTTAAAAATAGGAAGGTCGGTCCAGTAAACTTCCCACTCATATCAAGCAAGCCTTTGGAAAGGTAGTTGCTCGAAACCCTCATTTTCCACGCCCTGAGTGTCTTTAGTTGCTCCTTGCTTCCAGCTTCTCACCGCAGAACCAAGGATCCAGCTTAAAAGGCAATCGATGACTAAGCTTGCGATCAAACTAGCTTCCTTTTGGGATTCCTTAGTACAGACAGACTGATTGGGTGCTAAGATCCAAAGTCGAGAGGGAAACAGCCCAGATCGTACGCTAAGGTCCCTAAGCAATCACTTAGTGGAAAAGGAAGTGATCGAGCGATGACAACCAGGAGGTGGGCTTGGAAGCAGCCATCCATTGAAGAAAGCGTAATAGCTCACTGGTCTAGCTCCATGGCACCGAAAATGTCTCAGGGCTCAAGTGATTCACCGAAGCGACGAGACCTTGAAAGTTTTCAAGATGATCCCTGTTAAGCATCCATGGCTGAATGGTTAAAGCGCCCAACTCATAATTGGTAAATTTGCGGGTTCAATTCCTGCTGGATGCACGCGAACGGGAACGTTCCATTTCATCGGTTCCAGGGGAAGACCAAAGATCTTGCGCGGCAGGTCCGCCAGAAAAACTCAAAAGAGAAAGAAGTCTCGTTAATCTCTTCATGCTCGTTCCAAGTTCGAAGTACCTTTTGGCCAAAGAATAAACGGAGACTTTTTTCTGTAAATACTGCGTATTTGATTCCATCCATAAATCGACTTTCCCTCCTATGCTCTGAGTTCCAGTATCGATAAGAATTCGAGTTCTTATGTTATGGTATGAATATACCATACCAATTCGTTAGCGGATACCTTTGCTTCGGAACAAAACAAAACCCTGCAATCAAATAGATTGTCCCAAGGGCGCCATATTCTAGGAGCCCAAGTTATGCTATTGAAAATTCGTTCCTCTCGAGAGATAGCTCTCCATACACTGATAAGGGATGTATGGATTCTCGAGAAGAGAGGAGCCGTGGTGGCCCCCCCCGGACCGCCCGGATCCCACGAGTGAATAGAAAGTTAGATCTACATGGGATCTCACCTGAATCGCCCCATCTATCCTCCTGAGGAGAAGTTTGTTTGGTTTCAAACTCCGAGAAGACCTGCCTGGTTCTGTATCGGTGGATTGGAAATCTCTATCGGCAAGCAAAGGAGATCTGCAAAATCAAGTTTGAGCAAAAAAGAAGAAAGCAACAAGTTCTCCGTTTCCTTCAACCGGGTTATTCTATTCCACTTCTAGATAGAGAAAAAAACTAAAGGAGAATACTTAATAATACGGCGAAACATTTATACAAAACACCTATCCCTAGCACGCTTGATATTCATTCTTTTTTTTCTAATAAGAATTAGCTATTTTATTTGCTCTGACTCTATGTCCCCCTTAGTGAAATAGGAATTCTAAAATTATTAACAAATAAAAAAATATCTTAAAAAAAAGTCGATAATGATCGAATGAAAATGCCAATAAAGTCGCATTTTCTCTTTATTATATCTTTAGTGAACGACTCTTAAATAGGTATTGTCTCCCCCCTTCTTTTTAATGGCATAATAAAATATTATGGCTTTATGCCTAATCCGTGTATAGGTAAACTGCAGGTCCACCAAATTGAGCCTATTACCGGTTCCAGGAAGAGCACACCAAATGAAAGAAACTATTACTCAAAAAGCGAATCACATCTCGATCCACAAACTGCCAAAAGCCATGAGCAACTTAAACATCAGGAACAGATGCACTGCTGGTCTTGCTTGGCTCTACATTAAGCTTCACCTCTGTGATATCCTCTGGCTGCATATCTAGAAGACCACCAATATGTTGCAGCACCTGAACTGGATGGATTGATTAGCTATCCTCTGCTTAGACTTGGTCTTCTTGCCTTTGTCCTGGGCTTGTGAGTTGTCCAAAGCAAGAGACTCTACTGGCACAACTTTCCTAGATCTCTTACGAGGGCGTGGCAGCAGCTCCTGGATGGGTGGGGCTCTATATCATTTATTGGTTGTAACACTGCGGGTCACACGACGAGAGGACGCATCTGCTACAGAGGGTACAATCTTCTTCCCTTTGTCAGCACGAACTGAGGGTTTTGAGCTGCTGATTGGAACTTTATCAACGACATAGGAGTAGAAGCATCTTGTGAATTTTCAACAATCTGTTCCCTTGTTGCTACTGGAGATCTGTTCTGATTTACCACCACATTATCTGAACAAGAAGGATTAAAAGTTGCAGTTTCCTCCTCAAAAGCTTCAGCCCAATTTCTCCTGTTTGATGAATCAATAACAGAAGAATGTGGAGAAATACCATATGCAAGTATATGTAAGAGAATAGCATGTGTATGAGGGGGTGCAAGAGGAACAATAGCTAGGCTTCTGTTTTCAATGAATGTTGGTTCATCAGTCTGACCTGAACCGAACTCCTATTCACCAACATTAATAGGTGACCCCTGTGGGACAGAAGGGACTTCAACCTCAACTTCCATCTCCTCAATGTCCTCCTCATCATCTGCCAAGAGGGGTTGTACAAGAACCTGCAGAGCAAGAGGAATTTCCTGAAGAACTGGCCCATTAAAATCATTTGGATCAATTAGCTCTATCTGAACATCCATCGGCACAGCATCCTCTGGTGCAGCCACAACTGAGATCTCCGCAGACTGGGAGGATTCTGAATGATCTCCAATTGAAATTGAACCCTGAGGTGGGTGCTATACCGGCTGATCATGAGGACCCGACTGAAGTGGATCATTCATAAATGGAGGTGGAGGTGGCATATTCCAACCAATGGCTGGATCCTCAGGTAGTACAAAAGGATGTGCATCAAGTTGACGTGGTAGGCACGTTGCCCCTCCATCAATGATCTGGTGCCCCTAGGGCAGCCAACGTTGTGGGTCAACCTCCAATTTTGCCATAGCAGGGAACCAGTCTGATGTAGAAGTGTTCAATGGTGGCGGAGGATGCTGTGGAGGGTTTTGCGTAGGGTTCAGTGTAGTAGGGTTCAGCGTATGGTTCAGTGTAGGAGGGCCAGAAGGCGGCATATAATCCCTAGAAGTTGAATCGACACCGGTCAGCAGAGACTCCATCTGATCTGAATCGGACTTACTGACACCAACCATTTTAGGCACCCAACGTTGCTTCCTTTTGGAGAAGCGATTTAAACAGGCCTTGGCCTTATGTCCATAGTGGAAACATTGCTTACATCTGATTTTATTTTGACAGGTAGCAATTGTATGGCCCATACTCAAACACTTGCGATAGTCCCAGAACCTGAACGCTATGTCATCAACCACCTCTTCCAGTCCAGTTGCCTCCGGCACGACCTCATCTTCTGAATCATCCCATAGTTCTTGATCAAGATTTGACTTATTAGACAGTACCACAGTCTGAACAGACTACAACAGTCGAGCCGGCCCTGCAGTATCTGAATTAACTCCAGGATCTAAAGAAGAGGTAGTATGAATATCATGTGAATTAGGTTCAGAATATCCTTTGCAGACCGGATACTTCAAAGAATCAACAAAGACAAGCTTTTTTATAGCATTAGCAGATCGCAAGATAGATGTTGTTTATGCTTTTGCATGGCATAGAGACCCTTTTGAGCCCAGGTCTTAGACGGACTAATAAGAGTCCATTCTGCATCACAGTCCTTTTGCCAATCGGAGAATTCACGCTTCCAGTTAGGTCCTCCTCTCCCCCAAAGATGGAAAAAACATTTGAATTGGGGACATGCATATCTTCTTAATTTAATAACATGAAAGCCCATAAGTTTGGAAGGCACACAAAAGGAGAAGACCCGATCTTTGATTAGAGAGACTTTGAGCTCTCCACAAAAGCCACCCAGGGCTGCTTCTAGAGCCAAGCTAACATGATCCTCAGTCAGCCTAAAATTAGCCCTTCCGAAGGAAACCACAAGAGTAAAATGCCCAGAGTGTCTAGACGGATGAACGTCAGAGGAAAATTTGAATTTAACATCCTTGGCAAAATTAATCCCATGCGAGAAATTCAGTCCCAACGAAAGAGATTCATGCATAGACATGAAAATATCATTATCCTGGCAAGAGACAGCCTGTTTAGCAGGTTGCACTTTATCAATATTATCAACAGTTCTCACAGCAGGAGTAACATGAGTCGAACTGTCTGGAGACTGTATATCATTGGGAGATTTCAGAATATTATCATCGAGCGCAGACTTCCCCTTTGACAGACCCAGAGTATCCAACATCCTCATACCAGTTCTCACCACGTGAGCTGGGAAATAAAGCTTTGAACCAATATTGAATTTTTCCCTAGAATCAAGATTCATATGGCCAATGCGGATACCGCGGGCATTATACAAACAGGATTTCATGATTTGAATACAGAAATCCAGAGATCCATCATAAGCTTTTATTCTCCCACGATTCAGATCAACCAAAGTTGAATAAGTGATTTTCCAATGTCTGAAAGCCGGCAAAATGGGTGCAGTAACCTGAACGGATCCCAGATCCCGAGGTAAAACGGGATTTGGATGCGGCGAAATGAAACCCTGGGGTTGAGGACAAACCACGGAATTCGAGAATGCAAGAATGATCTCCAGTAGGTGATATCGTACAAGACCCCACAAGGGCCACATGAGTCTGAAATTTTACCTCAGATCCCAAAGAGATCAGCTCACCCTCGACAAGGGGCCTTCCAACGATCCCAAAACCTTTAGTAGTTTGCAGCGTGATCCAATTCGACCAGATAGAAATGACACCATGCAGATCCTTATCACCACCATCTGGATCCGAAATGTGCGCATACGTAACTTTCCAACTCCAAGTGGGGGGGGGGGGACATGATCGTCGGGTATTGGTGGGAAGAGGATGGGAAGGCGGAGAAAATGTTTGGATGGGATTTGGGAAAGGATCACCGGCGAGGGAGATCGCCGGCAAAGAAGAAAGGCAGGGGCTACGGTGGATGGGTTGGGAGGAGAGCCATACTATGCAAGATTCCGTCAAAGAAAAGCACTATTGGGAGATAACCCAAATTTTTATTCAGTAAGTTTTTGTTTTGTTGAGTCTTGGAAGTTATTTCCTTGGTAATAACCTCTCCTTATCCTTTTTGTGTGGTTTTTGTGCCAAGAATAACCTCTGATGAGAGAGAAGTAAGATTTGGGAAAGTTGCTGTCCTGAAACAGATTTTTGTGCTTCACTGTAAAAAATCTTGAAAAATCTATGTATGTCAGATTGAGCTGTAATTTTTTGTGCTTCTGCCCCAGGTTGTTATCTAAGTTTCTTTAGTTTAACACTTTTCGATTTCAGCAATAGAAGGTTTTCGAAAAAATCGGTTTTTACCTGTTGGTCTGTTTTGACAGATTTCTATCATTATTTGCATTTACCTCTTAATCTCTCTCTCTTTAAGTTCTTGCCAATTACTTGAACTTTTAAAAGGAATTGCTACAGTAGCCAGCGTTTTAATGGAAGTTTTATTTCGTGTTGAAACTGAACCCAAATACTTATTATCTTGAATACACTAATGTTGCTAATAAAGATTGTGTGAAGTTTGTATGAAGGAAATTTTAAAGTGTAGGGAAGAATAATGTGATAAGATGAAGTATGTACAAAAGCTCAAGCTTGGGGATGCCACCCGTGTCACCCCAAGAAATATTTAAGAAGTACAAGCGTCAAAGCTTGGGGATTCCCAAGGCATCCCCTTCTTCGTCCATAAAAATCTTAGGTTTTCTTCCAAACACTTCATTTTTATTGTTTCATGCACAATTGTGTTATTCTTGGAGCGTATTTGTTTCCGTTTTTAGTTTTATTTTGTTTGGTTTGGTTAAATAAATTGGTTGGACCCCCACATTCATACATAGTTTCAAATACGTTGATTTGTGTTGGAAAAGAGTAGGAAGTTTCATGCTTATAAGTGGTACAAAAGGAGCTTGTTTTGACTGTGGCCTAGACTTTATCATGTCATGTTTGATATTGCTTTGACTTTATGCTTAGCGATTATTGCTATAGCATGACCTTGTTCCAAACAATTGAGATTGTTTAATGTGCCTTGAAAGAATCATGCGTTGTTTTAGCATACAAAAGCATAATATTGTGGTATTCTCCTTTGATGCTTTATTTGGGTTGACTTGGAGCATGCTTACACCATGTTAAGACTATACCAGTCACCATAGACTCTATGATCATTTAGTTTTCGACTTGTAATGTCACTTTATGCTTTAATTAATAATGTTTTGTCGCTTTGCATGATTATGACCATTATTGCTCTCTTAGTTGGTCGCTCCCAGTCTTTTGCTAGCCTCCATATGTACCAAGTATGAGTTCCACTCATGCACCCAACTCCAAATAAAACCAAGTTATTCCAAAGAGTCCACCATAGCTACCTATTAGCATTATTGCTATTCCAAGTATATTCATGTTTTTATCTATCTTCCAAATTAAACTTGTTATGTGAAATTAGTGATTAAAGCTCTCACAAACTTGATGGCACACTTTACTTTCTCGCACTTAATGAACTTGAACCATTGTGTCCATCTATGTTGCGTATATGCTTGCACTTTATAAGTTGTGAATTAGCAGAACCATGTTACCATGGGGAACGCTTTCAACATTGCACTTTATTCAATTGATATCATGTTCTTTTGTTTATGGATCCCAGCGGTGTGAAATAAAAGGGGAGCTTGTAAGCTCATGGAGTTTGTATACGTGTTAGAGAAACGCCTGGACGGCTAGCCTAAGCCATGCCTAATCATGGTGGAAACTTGTAGCATAACCATAGTGAGCAATCTGTGAAGCATTCTCAATAAAAACCTATGCAAATAGCAAATAAAAAGATCGCTGAGATGCTCATTGTCTGTTGCCTTATTATTTTGATATGGGATAGCTCCTGTATCATGGGATAAGGGGTACCCCGTTGGCGGTTCTCTATGATATACATGTACTTACAATGACAAGAACTTACTCGTGACTAAAGTTGAGTAGCATGAGGTTCGGTACTCGTAAGCAAGGGGCATGAGATTTTCATCTTATAACTTGTCAAGCATATCCTCATATTTGTGTCACTTTAACCTTAATCACCTAAAGATGCTTATGATAGGGGCAATGAGAGTTGATAAGTACGATAATTTTTGGAAGCTCTTTATGAGACTTGAATCCCTGCTTCCTTCTATGAAGGGCCTTTCTTTTACTTTTATGTTAAGTCTCCATCTTCTATCTTTATGCACCAATTGAGAGAGCATAGTGGTCATTCTTAGTTTAATGTGCATTGTCCCAAAACTTGTTCATTGATTCATAACTTTGACATTGCTTGTTCTTAATATTTGTATCTAGTCACCCTTATAAACTTCGAAGGTGTCCTATGCATTTCTGTTTTGCTATACCATGAGGGACAAGCTGAATACCATTTTTATTATGTTTGCTATATGTGAAACAAACAAACGTCTTTCAAAGCATTGTTATTCATGAATCTTTTGTTTGTACCTATTCATTTTACAACATAGTTGCTATGTATTATTCTTAGAACTATATCTTTCATGTCTATGTTAAAGTACTATGATCCCAGCTATCAATGTTTTACAAATACCTTGATCAAGATTGTGATGGTGCATGTCACCTCAAAAATTATTCTTTTTTATCACTTACCTACTCGAGGACGAGCAGGAGGTAAGCTTGGGGATGCTTGATACGTCATAAAAGTATCTATAATTTTTGATGTTCCATGCTTGTTTTATATCTACTTTCTTATGTTTTGTTCACACTTTGAGGTATTTTTATACATTTTCTAAAACTAACCTATTAACAAGATGCCATAGTACCAGTTGCCTATTTTATGCAGTTTTTGGTTTCAGAAAAGCTAGTAAGGAAATATTCTCGGAATTGGATGGGATAAAAGCCAAAGTCAATATTTTATCCGAAGCAACACGGAGTTCGGAGGGGAGACGAAGTGGCGCACCAGAGTGGCCACACCTAGTGGCGGCGCGGCCTAGGGGGCGTGCCACCAGGGGGTGTGGGCCACCTGGTGCTCCACCGACCTTGCCCTTTCGCCTATAAAATCCTCTCGGGACGAAAACCTAAGTACCCGATCAAAGACCCAATCAGAAATCCACGAAAGAGTCTGTAGCCACCACCATCTCCATCCCTAGATCGGGGGGATCCAAAGCTCTTCCCAGCACCCTGTCGGAGGAGAGAGATTTATGACCCACAAGTATAGGGGGTGTATTGCGGTATTTTCGAGGGAAGTGAAACTTAATTTATTGATTCGACACAAGGGGAGCCAAAGAATATTTATAAGCCTTAACAACTGAGTTGTCAATTTAGCTGCACCTGGAAACAATCTTGCTCACATCAGTTTATCAGTAGGAATAGTTTTATAGTAGCAATAGCAAAGTAATAGCAGTAGTAAAAGTAAGGACAACACTAACAATTGTAGTAAACAGTAGGATTAAAGTGCGGTAGGCATAGGGATGGTTGGACGGGCGTTGCATGGACAAGTGATACGTCCATTTCGCATCACTATTCTATGTCTTAATTCACTATTATTCATTGATATATTTCGTATTGAGAGGTGATACTTATGTTATTTCATCTGTTTTTGCATGGTTGATGACTTTTGGAGCATGGACCGCTACAGTCAGGATTCTGATGGAAAAGGTGATGTTTGGAGGCAAAATTCGCAAAGATCAGAAAATCCGGGAAAATATACGGAAGATCCTATTTTCCAGAAGACTAAGGATGCCAGAAGACGGAGTGGAGATGGGCCACAGGGGGCCCACACCACCGCATGGTGCGGGCAGCCCTAGGTCACGCCTGGAGGTGGTGTGGCCACCCTAGCCCACTCCAGCCTCTCCCCTCTGGCGTATATCATCCTCCCGAAACCCTAAGACTCGGGGAGCGACCACAGAAAGATTCTGCCGCCTCTGCGGGGCGGAAAACACCGAGAGAGAAAGATCGCTCCAGCAGACAGATTTCTCCCGGGGAATTCCTTCCTGGAGAGGGGAGATCGTCGCCATCAACACCACCATCAAGCTGGACTTCATCAGGATCATCATCACCACCACCATCATCACCATCAGCACCCTCATCACCATCTCCATATTGCTGTAACAATTGAGTTGAATCTTGCATTAGTTCTTAGGGGAAACTTTCCCGGTGTTGATTACTCTTTGTAGTTGATGCTATTGAGTGAACCATTGAATTATTGTTTATGTTCAGATTGTTATACATCATTATTCCATCTCTGATCATGATCCATATGATGTCTTGTGAGTAGTTAGTTTTGTTCTTGAGGGCATGGGAGAAGTCATGTTGTTAGTAGTGGAGTTGTGTTGAGAGAGATTCAATAGATTGTTATTTAAGCTGTGGTGTACTTCTTCTAGTGGTGTCATGTGAACGTCGACTACATGACACTTCACCTATATGGGCCTAGGGGAATGCATTGTGTATTTGGCTACTAATCGTAGGGGTTGCCGGAGTGACAGAAACCTGAACCCCCGTTAGGAAACCATTGCACAAGGGACGTAAGGGTCTTAGAGTTTAAAGCTGTGGTTAGGTTTCTACCTTAATTACTTTCTTGTACGTACGGATGTTTGCAAGGGGTATAATCACAAGTATGTATTAGTCTTGGATGGGGCGGTACATTAGCACAGGTTCACCCACACAACACTTAGCAAGCTAAAGAAGATTAATCAACTATATGAATCGAAAGCACTTGACAGTCTTCCCATGTGTCCTTGAGAACGATTGGTCATCTTAAGTAATACAACCGACTTGTCCTTTGCTGCATAAAGGATTGGGCCACTTGCTGCATTTATTCCTACTGTCTTTTATTTACTCGTACTTTGTTTACTTGCTTTATCGAAAACCCCTAAAAATCCGTTTGCTAAGTATTTGCAGAGAATTCTTGATCCATACCACTAGCCAGCACCTTCTGCTCCTCGTTGGGTTTGACACTCTTACTTATCGAATATACTGCGATACACCCCCTATACTTGTGGGTCATCAATACTATTTTCTGGCGCCGTTGCCAGGGAGGTAAGGTAAAAGGTATTCAGACCGGAGGATTAAAGAAGAAGAACCTCCCACGGCAAACGCCTATTTTCTGGCGCCGTTGCTGGGAGGTAAGGTAAAAGGTACTCACACCGTGCTCGAAGTTATTTCCTTTAGATTCTACAATTTTGTCTTTTTGTTTCTTGTTTTCACTAGTTAGGCTTAATGGAAAACAACAAAAAAATTAGAGAGCTCTATAGTATTTATCTTGAGTTAGGACATGAAGTGTTTGAAGAGAAAATTAAAAAACCTATGAAACTTTATTTGCATGCTAATAGAAATGTTATTAGTATGAACTCTTTTGACACCATTATTGCTAATGCTATGGAAAAGTCTAAGCTTGGGGAAGCTAGTTTTTATGAAAATGATCTTTTTAGTTCCCTAGCTTTGGAAGATAGCTATTCTATTGCTTATGATGATACCAAACCTCCAATATATGATGATTACAATGATGAATATGATATTCTCAGTCCACCTACTATAGAGGAGGCAATTAATTATGACTACAATATTCCTCCTATATTTGATGATTATGGTGATGAGAATAATAATGATAGCTATTTTGTTGAATTTGCTCCCACTACGATTAATAAGAATGACTATGCTTATATGGAGAGTAATAATTATTTTATGCATGTGGCTCATGATAAGAATTTTTTATGCGATAGTTATATTGTTAATTTTATTCATGATGCTACTAAAAGTTATTATGAGAGAGGGAAACATGGTTTTATGCATCTCAATAATATTAAGTTTCCCCTCTTTATGTTGAAATTTTTGAAGTTGCACTTGTTTTTCTTTCCTATGCTTGTTGCTTTGTGTTTTCATGACTTGTTTCTTTACAAGGTTCCTATGCATAGGAAGTGGGTTAGACTTAAATGTGCTTTTAATTTGCTTCTTGATGCTCTCTTTTACTTCAATTCATATTTCTTATTTGAGCATTTTCTCGAACTATCATGCCTAACTTAAAGGCATTAAAGAAAAATACTTTTTGGGAGATAACCCAAAAGTTTTAGATGAGTCTTGGAAGTTATTACCTCTGTAATAACCACTCCTTATCCTTTTTTATTTGCTTTTTGTGCCAAGAGCAACCTTTAATGAGAGAGAAGTAATGCTTGGGAAAGTTGCTGTCCCGAAACAGATTTTTGTGCTTCACCGTAAATATTCGTGTAAAATATCTGAACGTCTTTTTGAGGCGTGAATTTTTGTGCTTCTGCCCCGGGTTGTTTTATAACTTTTTTTAGCTCAACACTTTTTGATTTGAGCAACAGAAGGTTTTCAAAAAAATCCGTCTTTACCTGCTGGTCTGTTTTGACAGATTTCTGCCATTTTCTGCATTTGCTTCTTGTTGGTTCCTTTTTGAGTTCTTTTGGGGAATTGAGCTTTTTGAGGGAAGTGCTACAGTAGCTTGTGTTTTAATGGAAGTTTTATTGGTGTTAGAACTGAACCTAAAGACTTATTATCTTGAGTGCACTAATGTTGCTAATAAAGATTGTGTGAAGTTTTGTATGAAGGAAAAATTTCAGGTGTATGGAAGGAATGGGTAATGAGATGAAGGATGGTCTAAAGCTCAAGCTTGGAGATGCCACGCTTGTCACCGCAATAAATATCCAAGAAGTAAAAGCGTCAA
Organism: Avena eriantha; assembly: GCA_910589775.1. Classification (NCBI taxonomy): domain Eukaryota; kingdom Viridiplantae; phylum Streptophyta; class Magnoliopsida; order Poales; family Poaceae; genus Avena; species Avena eriantha. The sequence goes on along the minus strand of OU342746.1, from coordinate 190,792,257 downwards.
AGCTTAGGGATGCCCAAGGAATCCCCTTCTTCATCAATAAAAATCCCAGGTTTCTTCCAAACGCTTTATTTTTATTGTTTCATGCACGGTTGTGTTGTTCTTGGAGAGTCTTCTTTTTCATTTTCGTTTTGGTTTTTCGTTTGCTTGGTTTGCTTAGTTTTCTGAATAAATTGGTTGGACCCCCTCTTTCATACATTGGTTTTCAAATAGTTTGGTTTGGATTGGAAAAGAGTAGGAAAAGTTCATGCTTAAGTGGTAAAGAGAGCTTGTTTTTTACTGTGGCCTATGCTTTGTCATGCCATGCTTGATATTGTTTTGGCTTTATGCTTAGTATTCTTTGCTGTAGCATGACTTGTTATAAACAATTGAGATTGTTTAATGTGCCTTGGATGAATCATGCGCTGATTTAGCATATTAAAGCATAGTATTGTGGTATTCTCCTTTGATGCTTTATTTGGGTTGACTTGGCGCATGCTCACACCATGTTATGACTATCCCAAGTCACCATAAGCCTTTATGATCCTTTAGTTTTCAACTTGTAGTATCACTTTATGCTTTGATCAATGATGTTTTGTCGCTCTGCATGATTATGGCCATTATTGCTCTCTTAGTTTGTCGCTCCCAGTCTTTTGCTAGCCTCCACAACCAAGTATGAGTTCCACTCATGCATCCAACTCCTGAAACCAAGTTATTCCAAAGAGTCCACCATACCTACCTACTAGCATATGCTATTCCAAGTATGTTCATGCTTTTGTTTACCTTCCGAATTAAACTTGTTATGAGAAAACTAGTGATTAAATCTCTCACGAACTTGATGGCACACTTTACTTTTCTTGCCCTTAATAAAATTGAACCATTGTGTCGTCTATGTTGTATATGCTTGCACTTATTTGTTGGGATTAGCAGAACCATGCTGTCATGGGGAACGCTTTCAACATTGCACTGGTACTTTGTACCTAGTTGATATCATGCTCTTTTTTCTATCGATGTCGTCGGTGTGAAATGAAAGGGGAGCTTGTAAGTCCATGGAGTTATGTATATGTGTTAGAGAAACGCCTGGGCTGCTGGTCTAATCCATGCTGACATGGTGGAACCTGTAGCGTAACCATAATGAGCTATCTATGAAGCATTCTTCTTATAAAAAAAAGAGTCTGATATTGAGAAAAAAGAGAAAAAGAAAAAAATATGATGAAAAGAGGAAAGAGAGAAAAAAGCACCATATTCCCATGGTAAATAAGAAGATTGTTGAGATGCTCATTGTCTGCTTGCCTTGTCATTTTGATATGGGGATTCTTCCGTATCATTGGGCAAGTGGTACCCCGTTGGTGGTTCTCTATGATACACATGTACTTACGATGACAAGAACTTATCGGTGACTAAACTTGAGTAGCATGAGGAGCGGCCCTCGTATTCAAGGGACATGAGATTTCTAACTTATACTTCGTCAAGCATGTACACCATAGTTTGTTCACTTTAACCTTAATCACTTCAAGATGCTTATGATAGGGGCAATGAGAGCTGAAAGCTATTAAGTACCATAATTTTTGGAAGCTCTTTATGAGACTTGAATCCCTACTTCCTTCTATGAAGGCCTTTCTTCCACCATTATATTGAGTCTCCACCTTCTATCTTTATGCACCTACTTTGAGAGCATAGTGGCCATTCTTAGTTCTATGTGCATTGTCCCAAGACTAGTTGATTGATGCATAACTTGATATTGCTTGTTTTAAATTATTTGTATCTAGTCACTCTTATGAACTTTGAAGGTGTCCTATGCATTTATATTTGCTACTCTATGAGGGACAAGTTGAATACTATTATGCTATGTTTTCTTTATGTGAAACAAACAAACGTCCTGCAAAGCATTGTTATTCATGAATCTTTTGTTTGTGCCTTTTCATGTTGCAACATAGTTGCTTTGCCTTATTGATAGAACTTTGTCTTTCATGTTATGATTGAAGTACTATGATCCCAACTTTCGATGCTTTACAAATACTTTGATCAAATTTATGATGGTGCATGTCACCTCAAAAATTATTCTTTCTTTTTATCACTTACCCACTCGAGGACGAGCATGAGTTAAGCTTGGGGATGTTCATACAGTGCAAATGTATCTATAATTTTTGATGTTCCATGCTTGGTTTTATCTACTTTCTTATGTTTTGTCCACACTTTGGAGTACTTTTCATATGATTTCTTGGACTAACCTATTAACAAGAGCCACAGTGCTATTTGCCTGTTTTCTACTGTTTTGGGTTCCAGGAAAGTCAGAAAATGAATATTCTCGGAATTGGACGGGACAAAAGCCAAAGTTCCTATTTTCCCGGAAGACTCACGGAGCCAGAAGGAGAGTCGGAGAGGGGCCACAGGGTGGCCACACCATATGATGGCGCGGGCTAGCCCTAGCCACGCCACCAGGTGGTGTGGCCCCCTGGCCGCCCACCGACCTTGCCTCTTCGCCTATAAGAAGCCTCCCGATGCGAAAACCCTAAATAGTCAATCAGAAATCCACGAAAAGATCCGCAGCGCCGCCACCACCGAAGGGGAGATTCGGGGGACAGGAAGTCTCTATTCCGGCACCCTGCCGGGATGGGGAAGTGCCCTCGGAGCCATCTCCATCGATCTCCACCACCATCTCGATCACCATTGTTGATTCCCATGATGAGGAGGGAGTAGTTCTCTCTCAAGGCTAAGGGTTCTACCGGTAGCTATGTGTTCATCTCTCTCTCTATGCATGATCATATTGTGATCATGACCTTTGTAATCAAGTAGATCTACCTTGCTACTCAAGTGCTTTAATAGATCTCTGCTCTCCCCATGTGTGTGAAAGTGACAGCGTGCACACCATGGTGGCACTTAGGCTAGAGATTACAAATACTTGTTATGAGTTATATTTGGAGTTGGATGTCTTTATGAAAATGTGGTGTTTGTTGGAACCATCTAGTACTCAAGGTGACAGTGTGGGGTTTTCTATATGGGAACGACTTACTTTGAGGTGTGCTGTTATAGCCCTACCATGGATTAGAGTGTCCAACCGGAGAGTAGTTCAGAGTAGTATCATGAAGATGATATATTTATATGAGAGTGTTCACTAGTGAAAGTATGATCCCTAGGCCTTGTTTCGAAACATTGAAACACCGTTTGCAATTAGATCTGTTACATGTTTGCTTGCTTCCATCTTTATTTCAGTTTGCCTTTAGTCTCTTCCACGCCAACAAGCTATTTTTTGGTACCGTTACCACTTATAATTATCCATACAACTTGTACTATCTCTTCGCCGAACTAGTGCACCTATACACCTGACAAGTGTATTGGGTGTGTTGGGGACACAAGAGACTTCTTGTATCTTGATTGCAGGATTGCTTGAGAGGGAATACCTTTGACCACTTCCTCCCTGAGTTCGATAAACCTTGGGTGATCCACTTAAGGGAAAACTTGCTGTTGTTCTACAAACCTCTGCACTGGGAGGCCCAACAACTGTCTACAAGAATAGAAGTGCGTAGACATCAACAAGACAATTCATATAGCAATCAAGACATAGGACATTTGCAGATAAATAAGGTAAAGCATCCAAGTACTAGATAATCGTAGGCATGTGTTCCATATATAGTCATACATGCTCGCAATAAGAACTTGCACAACATATTTTGTCCTGCCATCCCATTTGAAGCGGGGCCTCAAGGGAACTACTAGCAATTAAGGTGCTCCTTTTAATAGACAACCGGAGCAAAGCATTGACACTCCATGAACACATGTGATCCTCACATCAAAGCCATTCCCTCCGGTTATCCCGATTATTGTCACTTCGTGGCCTTTGGTTCCGGACAACAATATGTGTATACAACTTGCAGGTAAGACCATAAACAATACTATCATAATGAATCAATAACATGTTCATATCTGAAATCATGGCACTCGGGCCCTAGTGACAAGCATTAAGCATGACAAGTTGCAACAAAGTCAAAAAGCACTAATAATAGATACTAGGCACCATGCCCTAACAATCTAATGCCATTACATGAATGATCTCATCCAATCCCTACCATCCCCATAGCCTACAACGGGGGATTACTCACTCATGGATGGGGGAAACATGGATGGTTGATGGAGAAGTGATGGTGATGATGATGGTGATGATCTCCTCCAATTCCCCATCCTGACAGGGTGCCAGAACGGAGTTTCTGGTTCTGATTCGCAGAATCTGGTGGTGGCGGCGTAGCAGAACTCTTTCTAGAAAAACATCGATCCCCCCTTGGTTTTTAGGTCAAGAGGCAACTTATAGGCGAAGAGGGAGGCCGAGGGGGTGACCGAGGAGGCCACACCACCCCCAGGCGCGGCCTGGCCTAGCCCGCGCGACCAGGTGATGTGGGCCCCTCGTGGCCCTCCTCTGTCTCATCTTCTGGCTCCGTGAATCTTCTGGTGAAATAGGATTTTTGGCATATTTTCCGGGAGTTTTCCTGATAGTTGATTTTCTGCACAAAAACTAGACACCAAGGTAATTCTGTTGAAAACAGTGTCAGTCCGTGTTAGTTGTATCCAAATCACACAAGTTCAGAGGAAAAACAATAACAAAAGTGTCCGGGAAAGTAGATACGTTTTGGACGTATCAACTCCCCCCAAGCTTAGCTTATTGCTTGTCCTCAAGCAATTCAGTTGAAAACTGAGTGCGATAAAAGAAACTTTCACGAACACATTTGCTTCATAAGATGTATATATTCTCATCATATGATCAACTACTTAGGAAATTTACAATAAAGAGTATGCAACTAAGTTTACTTAATAGTCACTACAAGCTATGAAGATATTCCAACTCAAAACAGTAAGTAGCATGAAACATAAACATAAGCAACATTGCAATGCTCATAAAAAGGTATGATAGAGTGGTATCTCGCTTGCCTTTGATTGTAGAGCAAACCAAGGCACCTCTGAAACTCAAGTGAAGACTAGAATTAAAGATATCAAAGATGCAAGCATCAAAGTCATGCCACAATTAATCCAAATTTTGAGACAAGCATATTACACTAAGAATGACAACTATGCTCTCAAGAAAGTGCTCATAGAATAGGTGGTGACTCAACAAGGAAATGAAAAGGTTTTGAAAAGTTTGAAAGGCTTCCAAATGCTGAAAGTATGGTACGCGTTAGCTTTGAGCTCTCATTGCCCCTATCATAAGCATCTTTAAATGGTTAAAGTGAAAGTGAGGTCCAATACGAGTTATATGCTTGACATACCATAAACTGGAAATCTCATGTCCCTTGAGTACGAGGGCCGCTTCTCGTGCTACTCAACTTTAGTTACCGGTAAGTTCCTGTCATAGTAAATGCATGCGTATCATAGAGAACCGCCAACGGGGTACCCCTTGTCCGATGATACAGAAGAATCCCCATATCAAAATGACAAGGCAAGCAGACAACGAGCATCTCAGCAATCTTCTTATTTACCATGGGAAAATGGTGCGTTTTTCTCTCTTTCCTCTTTCTCGTCTTTTTTTCTTTTTCTCAATAACTATCTCTCTCTTTTTTATAAGAAGAATGCTTCATAGATTTCTCCTTATGGTTACACTACAGGTTTCCACCATGATTAGGCATGGATTAGACCAGCCTCCCAGGCGTTTCTCTAACACACATACATAACTCCATGGACTTACAAGATCCCCTTTTATTTCACACCGATGACATCCGTAAACAAAAGAGCATGATGTCAACTGGGTATATATTTACAAGTGTTGAAAGTGTTCCCTGTGACAGCACGGTTCTGCTAATCCCCAGCCTATAATTTGCAAGCATATAACTTTCATGGACAGTCACCATGGTTTAGGTTTATTAAGTGCAAGAAATAAAGCGTGCCATCAAGTTTGTGAGAGCTTTACTAACTAACTTTCTCATAACAAGAAAACATTTTATCTGGAAGAAAACTAGGCATATTGAATATGCACGGAATAGAAAATGATGCTAATAGGTAGGTATGGTGGACACTTTTGGCAATATTGGTTTTGGAGAATTGGAAACATGAGTAGAGCTCATACTCAGTGCACGTGAAGGCTAGCAATAGTAAGGGAGAGACAAACGAGAGAGCAATAACTATCATAATCATGCTTGCAACAAAACAGGACTAGTCATGGCATGAAAGTGATTCAAGACCCCTAAGGCAAAATAATTCATCGAGGCTTAACTGATTTATTGTTTCAGTCATATGCATGCGTGAGCATGTGCCAAGTCAATTCAAGTGAAACATTCAGAGGAGGATACCACAGTGTCATACCAAGCTATGAATAGAGCAATGCAAGCAAACATTCATATGACATGCTACAAATCATTAGCAAGCTGGAGCTAATCATAAGAAAGCAAGAACTACTAAGCATCCATAAATAACATACACCTTACATGAACAGACTAAGCATGCCCACTATGATGAGTATATGTACAAAAATGAAAACAAATAGAGTTCGTTACCAGCCTCTTACCACACCTCAAGTTGTCATTAAATCTCATTATTGCCCTTCACTTGTGTGGCTTGAATAATAACATGAAACCAAATTCCACTAAGGACTGTTGAACCCTGCAACGAACTTGACAAAACCAAAGAAGAACAACAAATATTTTTGGTGTTTTTTATTTTTAAACGCAAGAGCAAAAAGGAGGAACAAGAAAAGCAAAATATGTTTAGGTCTTTCGAATAGTTCAAACAAAGCAAAAAGGAAGAGCCAAACCAAGGCAAAAAGAAAAAGAAGCAAACAAAGAGAAACAACGAAAATATTTTTGGTCTTTTTGTGTCTTGGAAAGCAAAAGAAAGCGAAACATGGATATGCAAAGTACCGACTAAACATGGTATGGAGATGAGTGTGATGTCGGTGTACCTCCCCCCAAGCTTAGGTTTTGGCCTAAGTGGGTATCAACTCCAGCACGGGTAAGGGTTCCAAGCCGGCGGGTCATCGTAAGAATGATCATGGTTAGGCCCTTGGGAAGAAGAAGCTCCCCAATCATAGGTAGGCTGCTGGTATGAGGACTCCCCTTCATTCGAGGGATGGACCGAATCATCTGTAGCCTCCCTTCCAGTCCCCTGCTCCTGTTGGGAGAGCTCTCCCAGGTATGCATCAAGTTCTTCCTCGGTGAGTGACCATCCTTCCCTGGTATCAAGGTTAAACAAAACAGGTGCAGGCAAAAGAACACCTCGCTCGGACTTACTCCTTGTCCAACCAGCCTTGAGAAAGGTTATTTCATAAAACAAATCACTCAAATTAGCCCAAGAAGAAACAAATTTATGTTGTATCATGGAATTAAGGTCAAGCCTCTCTATGGGAAACTATAGGTCTAGATGATGAGGCACTACACCATGCAAAGCTAATAAATGAGAGGCGATGAGGCCTCCACAAATTCCACCTTTCTCGCGGTTAGCAGCAAGACGGAAATCTATCAAGGCACCCAAATTATAAGTCCTATCTCGTTTTAAAGCAGCGAAGATGAATGCTAGATCATATGAGGATAACTTATTAGCAGTTTTCCTAGCGTGAACACACTTGGCAATAAAGTAAGCAAAGTAGCGAATAGACGAGAGATGAATATGATGAATTTTCCTGCTCTCCTTTGAGAAGCTGCTCCCTTGGCAAATCTCCGCATGCAAGTCCATGAGTGGTGCAGGCCGCTCTTTAATCCTTTCACACGATCCCCACTGGGGTACTTTAATAGCTGCACAAAAGTCATCAAAAGGAAGGTTAACAGCTATATTGTAAATTTTGTAGTGAACCATGGGGTTAGGCAAAGAGCAACTAAATCAAAAGTCCTGCACCACAGACATAATTAGTTTCACAAATTGGTAAGGTTCATCTCCCATAAAATGCTCCAATCCTGCATTAGCAATTAAAGTATGGAAATCCCGAGAAATCCCTGCAGCCCTCATGAATTCGGGGCATGGATAGATGGAAGGAAAAACTTCCTCCTCTCGGTGAAACTTCATAACCTCAGGCACCCTTAATTCATGTTGGTTGAGTTGGTGTTCATTCATCTTCTTTTCTGAAATTTAGGACAACCATCATACAAGTGATTGCAAAGTGATTACATAACGAAGGGAACTACTCATAGGGACTTGTAAGAGGCCTAAACATGCATTAAAATAGTTTCTCTAAGCATTGAACAAGCTTACAAGCTCACATAACCTGTCACCTTCAGTAGCTAAATACTCAAGATATAAACCACTAAACACAAATCTACTTGGACAAGTGGAGGAGTCACATACTAGAGAACAAATGCTCCAAATTTCAGCAGCAAAGATGGGCTGAGCAAGGAGATCAAAAAATCATGGACAAGAACAACAAGAACGCGATTTCGAGCAATGAACTGATGTTTTCTCGGGAGTGAGAAAGAAGTGGCAAGTGAGAGAGTGAGTGGAGGGCCAGGGGTGGCCTACACCATGGCCAGGCACGCCCCTGGGGTGGCCGCGCCACCAGGTGGTGTGCCTACCTGGTGGGCCCCCTAGGTCACTCCAGGCACTTCTCTGCCCCTTTTTCACGTAAAAATTTAATATGAATTTTCTGTAATTTTTCGAAACACTTTATTTTTTAGCAATTTTTAGGAATTGATGAATGATTTTCTGACAGAAAGATGGCTTTTGGAAAGATGCAATGACAAAACAGAACTAAAACTTCAGAAGTTCTAAGACACTCTAATATGCAAGCAACTAGCAACAGAAAAGTGAACTAAGCGAAAGCAAAAACTAAAATGGATAAAATAAAAGTAAGCAAAGATAATCATGGTGAAGACATTGTTTTGTTCATTAAAATCCCTTTGTTAACAAGGTTGATCAGGTCTTGTTACCAAAACAATTTATATGAAACAAAACTTTGTATTCCACTAATGATTATGTTACCTCAACCTTGATAACAATGGTACCAATCATAATAGTTTCATATTTTTCTCTTGGTATGGGACAATATATTTCTCCAACTTGAATACCCTCAATATTTTCAATTGAATTTAGGCCATAGGTCTTAACAATCTTCTTGGGGAAATAGACAATATGCTCCTTGTCATTAACATTAAAAGTTACCTTTCCTTGATTACAATTAATGACAGCTCCTGTAGTGTTAAGAAAAGGTCTCCCAAGAATAATAGACATATCGTCATCTTCAGGCATTTCAAGCACAACAAAGTCAGTTAATATCAAGCAATTATGAGCCACTTGAACAAATACATCCTCACATATACCAACAGGAATAGTAGTAGATTTATCAGCCATTTGCAAAGATATATCACTTGGTATTAGTTTTTCCAATTGAAGTCTCCTATCGAGAGAAAAAGGCATAACACTAACTCATGCTCCCAAATCACACAAAGCAGTTCTAACATAACTATTTTTAATAGAGCATGGAATAGTTGGAATCCCTGGGTCTCCAAGTTTCTTTGGAGCCTTACCATTAAAGGAATAATTAGCAAGCAAAGTAGAAATTTCTTTATTAGGGATCTTCCTTTTATTAGAGACAATATCCTTCATATACTTTGAATAAGGAGGCAATTTAATAGCATCAGTCAAAGGTATTTGCAAAAATAAAGGTTTCATCCACTCACAAAACTTATTATAGTGTTCATCTTCCTTTGACTTGTGTTTCTTATCAGGGAAAGGCATAGGTTTTTGGACCCAAGGCTCTCTTTCACTACCATGTTTCTTAGCAACAAAATCTTCTTTAGTGTATTTAGTATTCTTAGTGTGCCTTTCAGGTTCTTCTTCAACTTTTTCTTTATCAGGAGCATCATTTTCCTCATTACCACTTTCAGTTTCAGCATCAGAGACATATATACTATTAGGATCTTTAGCAGGTTCAGAGGATTCTACAATAGTTTTATGTTTCTTCTTCCTTTTCTTAGGAGAAGTACCACTACTTTTCAATTGTTTGAGAATCCTGCTCCATTCTTTTAGGATGCCCCTCAGGATATAGAGGATCCTAGGTAGCAGCACCACTTATAGTTCTAATTTCATAAGCATGTTTTTCCTTAGAAGCATTAACTAGCAAGTCTTTTTGTACTTTAATAAGCTGACCAATTTGAGTTTGAACCATTTGAAAATGTTTAACAAGAATTTTAACATCATTAGATGTTCTTTCCACAATATCTTTTAACTCAATAATAGCTCTGGAGTTTTCCACTAAATGATTTTGCACCCTTTTATTAAAATTATCTTGCTTAACAATAAAAACATCAAATTCTTCTAAGCATTGATCAGGAGGTTTAGAGTAAGGAATATCACCTTCATCAAAATGTTGGAGAGAGTGTACCTCAATAGTGGATGAGTGGGGGATTGGCTTACATAGTTCTTCTATAGGAGGTAAATTCTTGACATGTTCAGATTTAATACCCTTCTCCTTAAGACATTTCTTAGCTTCCTTCATCACTTCATCATTTAGTTCAATCACTCCTCTCTTCTTTGGTGTTGGTGTTGGCTCAGGCACAGTTAACTCAGGTGTAGTTGTCTCAGGCGTAGTTGGCTCAGGTGGAATCCAGTCATCATAATTCTTGCTTAGTTTAGCCATTAATTCCTCAGCTTCCTTGGGAGTTCTATTCCTGAAAACACAATTAACACAACTATCTAGGTATGTCCTAGATTCTTCAGTTAGTCCATTATAATATATATCAAGAAGCTCATTTTTAGGTAATGGACATCTAGCCTATGCATGAATCAAAGCACGAAACCTTGTCCATGATTCAGGCAATATCTCTTTTTCTCCTTGTTTAAAATCAAAAATTTCCTGTAAAATGGCATGTCTAGCACTAGGAGGGAAATATTTCTGAAGGAAAGTATTAACCAAGCAATCAGGTCTATCAATAGATCTAGGAGGTATAAACCAAGTTTTAGCTTCTCCTTTGAGTGAAAAAGGAAAAATTTATCAACAAAGTAGGTGCGCATCTTAATATCATCAGAAAATAAGCCACTCATGGTAGAAAGCTCAGTCATATGTGCTACAACACTTTCATGCTTTGTTCCACAAAAATGTTCTTTCTCAACAATAGTTATGTAAGATAAATCAAGAGAGAAATCATAATCCTTATGTTTAATGTTTATGGGAGATGTAGCAAACTTATCATTAGGAGATAATTTTGGTTTTATAGTACGCCTCTCAAGGAGACTCTTAATAGCACTCCTAACATGAGTGTTTTGACATTCTTTAATAAATTCATCATTCATTTCTATATATCCGTCTTCAATATCATAGCTCTCTATAGAATCAGGTGAACTGACAGGTGTAGTAGTGTCTTCATTAGGAGTTTCAGTATTTCCAGCTATAGTTCTAGCAATCATAGCATCTAGGAAAGGACCTAATGAACCACTTTTATCAAGCACAGTAGAAGCAGCATCATAAGTATCAGAAGTTTCAGATTCAACAGTGGTAGCAGTATGTGTAGCATGTGTATGTGGTGATGTAAGGAGCTTACTCATCACAGATGGTGAATCAAGAGCAACAGAGGTGTTCAGAACTGTACCTCTCCTTGTAGTGGATGGTAATATAGGAACCTTTCCATCATGAGACTTACCCATGATGAATGGAGGGCAGCGAACAATAGTGATTCCAAGTGAACTTGATAAATAGAGCTATGCTCCCCGGCAACGACGCCAGAAAATAATCTTGATGACCCACAAGTATAGGGGGTGTATCGCAGTATTTCCGAGGGAAGTGAAACCCAATTTATTGATTCAACACAAGGGGAGCCAAAGAATATTTATAAGCCTTAACAACTGAGTTGTCAATTCGGCTGCACCTGAAAACAATCTTGCTCACAGCAGTTTATCAATAGCAACAGTTTTATAGTAGCAATAGCAAAGTAATAGCGGTAGTAAAAGTAAGGACAGTAGTAACAGTTGCAGTAAACAGTAGGACTAAAGCACGGTAGGCATAGTGATGGATGGACGAGCATTGCATGGACAAGACAATTTATATAGCAATCAAGACATTGGACATTTGCAGGTAATAAGGTAAAGCATCCAAGTACTAGATAATCATAGGCATGTGTTCCATATATAGTCATACGTGCTCGTAATGAGAACTTGCACAACATCTTTTGTCCTGCTAGCCCTTTTGTAGTGGGGCCTCAAGGGAACTACTGGCAATTAAGGTGCTCCTTTTAATAGAGCACCAAAGCAAAGCATTAACACTCCGTGAACACATGTGATCCTCACATCAAAGACATTCCCTCCGGTTATCCCGATTATGGTCACTTCGGGACCTTTGGTTCTGAACAACAATATGTGTATACAACTTGCAGGTAAGACCATAAACAATACTATCATAATGAATCAATAACATGTTTAGATCTAAAATCATGGCACCCGAGCCCTAGTGACAAGCAGTAAGCATAACAAGTTGCAACAAAGTCAAAAGGCACTAATAATAGATACTAGGCACCATGCCCTAACAATCTAATGTCATTACATGAACGATCTCATCCAATCCCTGCCATCCCCATAGCCTAGATAACCCACAAGCATAGGGGATCGTGTGTAGCCTTTTCGATAAGTAAGAGTGTCGAACCCAACGAGAAGCTAAAGGTAGGATAAATATTCTCTCAAGTTCTATCAACCACTGATACAACTCTACGCACACTAAACGTTTGCATTATCTAGGAAATAAAACTAGAGCAACAATACGAGTAATAGAGATAGCTTAGCATGATAATAAATAACAAGAAAGTAAAGCTAGTTGCTGCAGCAATAAAATACACTAAACTAACAGAACCATGAGTGTGGAATAGTGGTGGTAATTGTGGTGACTTTGTCCAAATTTAAATAGCGAATAGATCGGGTTCATTGTCTTCAATGCAGTTTTCTATGTGGGAGAGGCTAAATATACATGCGTTTCACTACTTGGAATTACATGTACTATATGATTGGATTGTTAGCAAACAACCGTAAGTACTAATCAATGCATTAAGGTTTCCCCAACCATAGCCTTAAGTTTAATGGTCCTCTTACTCCCATACGTGCAACGTTCCGGTTCGCGTCCTCAGGTTTCTGCCACTCAGGCAGAACTTCCCCCTTCCTCTTACACATACTACAAACTCTATGATGTTTAATCCATGCACGCACAAATATAATGGACAGCAAAGGACTATACCATATCAACATACAACTCTAATGAACCAAAGACATTCAACCATTCAATCTAAGAACAAAGAAACTACGCAAACATGACATAGATCATAGGATTATAACTTATAGCATCAAACACCATGTTTAGATAGGACGGTACCGAGGTGTGTGGGAGGATGAACCACTGCATACTAGGAGGATTAGGTGATGGAGATGGCGGTGAAGATGGTGAAGAGGGCGGCGGCGCGGGGGACTCCTTCCCAGCCGCTAGTATCATGGGGAGCACCGCCCCTTAGCCCCCTTCCTTCATGGCCTTTTGGGAGCCCCCCCATGGAGATGGGATTCATGGGGGAGGCAAAAACGTGGCTTTGGTGGCTGCAAATTCGTGGGTGGAAATGCCTTGGGCGAATTAGGTTTCTTCCCTTTATATAGCTTCTCAGATTTCCGTCACCCTATCTTGGGATGCAGTAAATCGGGCCATAAAGGCCAGTCCGGACTCGGAATCAGCTAAATTTTATGTCCAGAACGTTTGTCGCGAAATTTCAAACAACTTTGTAGTTGAAGAGTTTTCCGTTTGACGTCGTATTCGACCCGAAATGCGACCATCTTCAAAAAGAGTTCTGAGATAGATTTCTAGAAAAATCCCAATTTGACTCCAACAAGGTCTCCACTTGTATTCTTGGTAATTTCTACATATCAAAGTGTAAAACAAGAACCTTGTGCACTTCTGCAACTATTTGTAGGTTAGTCCAAATAAATCATAAACTTTATACAAAAAGGAGTGTTAAAAGCATATTATTAGCATAAAACCATCAAAAATAATAGATACGTTATGGACGTATCAGCCTACAGCGGGGGATTACTCACTCATGGATGGGGGAAATATGGATGGTTGATAGAGAAGCGATGGTGATGATGATGGTGATGATCTCCTCCAATTACCCGTCCCGACAGGGTGCTAAAACGGAGTTTCTGATTCAGATTCACGAAATCTGGTGGTGGCGGTGTCGCGGAACTCTTTCTGGAAAAATTTCGAAGCCCCCTTGGTTTTTTAGGTCAAGAGGCAACTTATAGGCAAAGAGGGAGGCCGAGAGGGTGACCGAGGCAGCCACACCACCCCTAGGCGCGGCCTGACCGGGCCCGCGCGACCAGGTGGTGTGGGCCCCTCGTGGCCCTACTCTGTCTCGTCTTCTGGCTCCGTGAATCTTCTGGTGGAATATGATTTTGGCATATTTTCCGGGATTTTTCTTGATAGTTGATTTTCTGCACAAAAACTAGATACCAAGGTAATTCTGCTGAAAATAGCGTCAGTCCGTGTTAGTTGTATCCAAATCACACAAGTTTAGAGGAAAAACAATAGCAAAAGTGTTTGGGAAAGTAGATACGTTATGGACGTATCAGAGATCACCCTGGAGGCCTTCTTCATCACCATGACTGGCTCTAGTGTGATGCATGAGTAGTTCATCCTTGGACTATGGGTCCATGTAGTAGCTAGATGGTTGGTTCTCCTCCTTTGTGCTATCATGTTTAGATCTTGTGAGCTCTGTTTAGGATCAAGATCATCTATTTATAATCTTATATGTTGTGTTTACGGGGATCCGATGGATATTGAGATGCTATTTCAGATTGATTATTGATTCTATCATGTCTATGTTACTTGTGATCTTGCATGCTTTCCGTTGTTAGTAACTATATTGGCCAAGTAGATACTTGCAACTCCAAGAGGGAGTATTTATGCTCGATAGTGGATTCATGCCTCTAGTAATCTGGGAAAGCGACAGGGATCTCTAAGGTTGTAGATGTGTTGTTGCTACTAGGGAGAAATCAACAAACGTTTGTCCATGAGACAATCGTATTATTTACTTTACACAGTTTGCTCAATGCAATTATCTGTTGCTTGCAACTTAATACTAGAGAGGGTCCGGATGATAACCTGAAGGTAGATTATTAGTCATAGATGCAGTTGGATTACGGTCTATATATAATATTGTAATGCCCAATCAAATCTCATAGGAGTCAAGATGTTTAGTATATGCATTGTATGCTTTTTCAAATCTGTCAATTGCCTCGCTGTAATTTGTTCACCCACCATGCTATTTATCTTAAGAAGAATCACCTCTAGTGAACTATGGACCCTGGTTCATTCTTTTACCATTGATATACCATCTACTATTTACCGTTTACTATTTACTTTCTATAAGCAATTACTATCTTCCACACAATATATTTAATCCTTTGTTTTCAGCAAAACCGGTGAGATTGACAACCTCACTATAAGTTGGGGCAAAGTTCTGTGGCTGTGTTGTGCAGGATTCTAAGTTGGTAGCAACACCTTGGGGTTATTTCCTTGCTCCTATTGGTTCGATAACCTTGGTTTCATAACTGAGGGAAACTTGCTGTTGTGCTCATCATACCTTCCTCTTGGGGTTCCCAACGAGCTCGGCGTATCTTGAGCCATCAATCCCCTCCATGTTCTCACGAGAGATGCCAATGTACACGCACGAGAGAAAATCGAGTCGGCTGGCTTGGGCTAGAGCTGCGATAGCCGCCATTTATCAGTGTATATGCATTGTGCCCATTGTACATTGTTGCCATCGCCACCACCGAATCCATGTCCACGCTGCCATCCACGGAAAGACTGGACTCTGAAGAGAGTTTGCGATGCAAGGTGAGGGAAATTTTTCAATACTACGGTGCTATGTTTTTAAGAAATTTTCTTGAAAGGAGCAATCGCCTTGCCATGGAATTGCCGATTAAGAGAATGACTATGAACCTTCGAATACATGAACATATAAAAGATTGCTTGCTAACATACGAACCATCGGCCAGTGCAGTCTTGCTTGGGTTGATCGTAAACGTGGAGTCCGGCGGCTACCAGTCCAAGTTCGCCGTTGTCAAGCTCCACTGCATCTGCAGTGAGCGCCTCCGCGGTAGAGGCTCTGCGTCCGCCACCCACATCGACGACATGAAGGCCTCCCACATGCTGCTCGACGAGGATGCAATGAGCGCGAGCCTCTGCGATTTCGGGTCCATGTAGCCAGAAAGGAGTCACCGTCGTCATTGTTCAACACAGGGGCGACAAGGAGCAAACCAGCTATAGCGGTTAGCGAGTTGTTGACCAAGACGTCGTTACCCTGAAACTATTGCACGCACAACCAACTTCTAGGAGCCAGTTGCTCCAGCACCGGCGCGTCGGATGGCGCGATGTCGAGGTCCAGCTCCACCGTGTCATTGTCGGTGGCGACAACCATCTCTGTTCCGGGGTATATCCCTTTATTTATAATTTTCTTTTCATGGAGAAAAGGATCAAAGCAGAGGCAGAGCGGGGATAAGAGCAACTCCAACAGCTTACCTATATATGGGTAAGAGAGGCAAAAACCGCTTTTTTGGATAAGAGGGACAAAAACTTGCTCCAACAGCTTACCCATAAGTGATCCCCTACCACGGGATTCTAACCGAACGGTTTGGTCCCATAGATCATCGCAACAAGAGGACATGCGGCATCACAATGTCCTTTCACGCTCGTATGTCACCTGGCTGAGATTAATGGAGATTAGCGAGCAGGGCACCATAGCCAGCAGGGATGCACGTCGAGGACCTTCCCTCGGTTCCTCCTTCTATGATATGGCGCAATCACTAATATCCCTAATCCTTGAATGATGCTGCTGTAATCCTGAATTGTTGCCTCCTTAATTCTCCTCCGTCGATACATCTATTAATCGAGTTTTGACTAAGGGAATGCAGTTTATGTAAACAATAGATTGTTTATTTGATTTAATAAACTAGTGTTGTAATTGGTTTATGGTTGGCAATGGCATGGAGATGTTTGGTTCAACCTCTTATGCCTTGAATTTTGGACATATCATTTTGGATCTGTAGCTTGTTCAAGGTCGCATAATTAGTTTCGTGATGAGAGACATAGAGAGATGACGCTCTTTCTGCCATCACGATATTGAGGACAAAGCCATATATTGAAGATGAGAAAGGCAGTATACAACTAATTTAATTTTTCGTTTCATTATGTGTTTTCATATTGCAGAATATAAGAAGCTATACGAATTGATATTGCTGGAGGAGTTTGACGTGTTCTTTGTGGACTTGGACTTCGCAACCATGATATGGTATGAGGTAAGATTTCTTGTGAAACCACTATTCAATCTGAGAATAGCTACGAAAGGTCAACCAGAGATGGTTTATTGTATTTTATATGCAAAATGCTAATCAAGTGTGTTTCAGTGATACCTAGGCAAGATCTTGTTATTACATTCATGAGATGTACAGTTTAATTATTTCATTAAGCAGTTCTTAATGAGCAATTTCAGTGTAATGGTTAATGAATTGAATTAATATTATGTGTGCTTCTAAATATCAATTATTTTACTTTCAAGTGAATTAATATTACTTGAAAGAAATGTCAAAAAAAATTACTTGGAAGAACGTTCAATAAGTAGGATAAGTGGATTTAATTTAGGTATACTATGTTTGTAACTAGGCAACAGTTTGTTCCCCATCGACTATTGAGTACTCTTTTCAAAAAAATTACATGGACCGTTTATTAGCTTCTTGGTAACGGTTTGTGGTACTTCCTTTTTTGAGCAACTGATTTCAGAGACAATGCTAATAATTTGTGATCCACCTGCCAAGTTGGAGCTTTAGTGGATTTACATACTGTATTACTGATCGAAGGATACACTTTACTTTCATTTCGCATTTGATGCAGGAGGTAGTAATGAGCTCAACCAGATTGACCGGATGACGACTTGGTTTTGCAGCATGTTGGGTCAGTGCTTGTGATGATGTTGCTCTACTATGTATTGTAGGGAAATAGGAGGAAGCGACAATTGATGTCGTAGCCACGGCTCCGGACGAGCTGGTGCCACCGGTGAAAACAATGGTTGGTCATGGAGATATGGAAGAGCAACATTATATAGTATGAACCTGAAAGGGAGAAGGTAGCGTTTTGGCTCGCGGGTGCAAATTAACCAATTATGAAAAATACATATAAAATAAATTGTATACCTGGACATTTTGTGATACGGATCAAGCCGATGATCTTATATTTTTGTTCCGATCTTTCACAGCGAGTAACCCGGATAGTAATCCTTCCAATCACACGATGAATACAACCTGAAGAAGAGGAATCAATCCAGTAAGTAACGTGATGAAGATCACCACGCCTGAAACCTGAGCACGACAATCCTTGATGAACACAAGAACCTCCGCAACAATAATCTGATAAACGGTATCACCGTCCCCGGAGGGATGATACACAGTGGAGCACAATATACTTTTTAGACTAAACAACTGAACTCCCCTAAACCCTAGGCGGCTGGCTCTTTTATATAGGAGGCCTGCAACTAGTCGGTTGGATAGACCCAAACCGAACACACAAACGAACTCGAACCTAACCTGGACTCGGACTCAATAACATAGCAACAATATTTGACACAACCTTAGACTCGTCATTACATATCCTAGGTCGTCCTGGCATGCCAATCATCAATGGGATGCACCCGCATCACCTAGCTTGGTGGAGTTCTAAAATTAGGCTTCACCTCCTCCTTCATCCCCATATCATCACCCCCCCCCCCTTCAAGAAGTGTTGTCCCTAACGCGTGCGGGTCGGGTCAGAAAGGTGGTGTGATATGAACAATAGCTTCACGTGTCTTCGCCATCTTCAAGTCTTGCTTTCCTTCCACTCCGCATCCTCCCTATCGGCTTGCTTGACTTGAAACAACCCTTGGCACCTGCACCTCCTTGCGTCTCCATACGAGCTTGGACCTAGGCACCACTGTCTTCTTCTTCTCACTTCTTGTTGGAACTCGTGGTTGCTGAACATGGACCTTCTTTGCACGACCTGTCATAAGATGAGTAATGTCTAGACCACACAACTGGCATCCGCACAACCGTCCCAACAAAACGCCTCACATGCGTGCTAACAAAACTGATCTTATTATCCCGCTGCACCACATGCACTGGAACATCACGAGCACAACTATCATCCGTCTGAACACCTGTGTCAACACAAACAACCTTCTGAACACATATTGCAACATCCTTCCTCTCAGCAATTAGAGGATGCACTTCAACTAGCTTTTCACTAACAAGTTCTACTGTCTTGTCATCTACAGGCATAGCTGAAGCAATATCAACATTGTCGCACTGTGCATCATGCACTCCATCCTGCACCTTAACTAGCCTAGATTTTGGCTTAGCCTTGCGCACCTTCTCCTTATGTACCACCAGCTCTACATTAGACTTTATGTGATCATCCTTCATAGGCTTCAAAGTCTGATGTTTGCCACCATGCACAAAAGAATATGTATTTGCTCTTCCAACATCTGTAATGTTGCGATCATACTACCATGGACGACCAAGTAATAGCCCACATACCTCCAATGGCAACACATCGCACTCAATCACATCAAGATAATCACCAACTGTAAATGGCACACGCACCTTATGAGTTACCTTCACCATACCGTAGCTATTTATCCATTGTAGATGCTTAGGTTCAGGAATACGCCATGTGGACAACCCCAACGCTGCCACCATTGCTTAGGTTCAGGAATACGCCATGTGGACAACCCCAATGCTGCCACCATTGCCTTGGTAATGCCATTAGTACAGCTTCCTCCATCAATAATCAACTTGCATGCTTTGCCTTTGAGCATACACTGCGCCTGAAATAAATTCCAACGCCGGCCCCTTGTCAACTGTCATGCAAGCATCGCTTTGTACCTTGTTGAGTTGCAGATTCAGCCCACACAATGGTACAACATCCTCCACGACATCCTTAACAACATCAGCCTTAACAACATCAACCGCTAATGCTTCAGAAATTGTGGCTGCCACCCTGCTAACTGTCGACAATGGAACAACTGTCAACTTCTCATGAGTAGTCACAGCCGTCGTGACCTTCGGCATAAGTGCTATACTCTTGCCAACATCCACTATCCCATTCACAACCTTGGGCGGCTGCTCGTTTTCCTCCATATACGGTAATGCGAAACCATTATGGAGAAAACTTTTGTAGTCCTCCCAAGTATGAGAAAAACCATCTATGTCAACTACCTCGGACCACAAACTTTCTAAATCCTTGTCCACATGCCGGTGAGCAAGAACATACCCATCATATCCACTAAACTTGCCATTGTATTTGCGACATCGATGGAAACCCCGTTCCATGTGCCTTTCCCAATCTTGGTACTCCTCAACTGTCGCAAGTCTATGTAGGCACCATCTAAGCTCGGATGCATCACGTGCCACTCCATTCAGGAGACCGAGATAGTCATTGAAATCAACACTAGACTTTTTGCCACGTGTACACCTCAAGCCCAAAGTATCTCCTGGAAAAGAATCCATCCTCGCACGCAAAAACTTTCTCCGTAGACTGTTTGGTGATATTCGTGCACTATTTCAGAAAATTTGGAACAAAACGGCACTGCACCAAAAAAAATCTAGAGTTTATCCGATCTGTACGAACAAATGCACGATTGGCTTTTAGAGGAATATGCTGCGTGAAAACTCCCTAGCACGGGACGTGCCTTCACCGCAGACAAAACGGACAAAAATTTCCCCAATTTAAGTCAAACCAGACTGATTGCGTCTTTCCTTCTCTCACAACACAAAATCAATCAAGATCTGCACTTTTCTTTCTTTTCCAAGTCAGATTGATACGCACCGGATTGCTATCTTTTTTTTCACGTACGTACATCAGGCTGAGACCAATTCCAACTTGAACGATGCCTTTTTTTTTCTCACGTGCAGAACTGGGAGTCCTCCTACTCTACTAGCAATGACCGATCCAAAGTATCCAACCGAGGCGCGCAACAAAAGTCCAACCGCTGGTAGCGATTGACTTGGAAAACATCGTGCACCTGGACTCTCGACCTGATCGCCGATCGGTGCTGTGCAAGCTGGAACTGCTGTCGATCGTAGGACACGCCCGCCTGGATTCTCGCAGTGTGGCGGCGGCGGCTGCACTTTGCACGGATCAAAAAACCAGCAGCTCAATCAGCCCACAAATCTTACCAACAAAACTTCAATGAAAAACCAGAACCGATCTGAAAACTGCTCGGGGAAGAACAATTCGCAGATCAGCACTCAACAGAAAACTCTCCCCGTGATCAACCCAGCGCTCTGAAACCACCTGATATGGATCAAGCCGATGATCCTATATTTTTGTCCCAATATTTCACAACGAGTAACTCGGATAGTAATCCTTCCAATCACGCGATGAACGCAACCCAAAGAAGAGGAATCAATCCAGCAAGGAACATGATGAACATCACCACGCCTCAAACCTGAGCACGACAACCCTTGATAAACACAAGAACCACCGCAACAATAATCTGATAAACGGTATCGGCGTCCCCGGAGGGATGATACACAGTGGAGCACAATATAGTTTTTAGACTAAACAATTGACACTAGTAGAAAAACTGCCTTTGGTTCGCAGCGGCTGAGAGTCCTCGAACCGGGACTAATCCAAGCATTTGTCCCGGTTCGAGGGGACCGAGCGACGCATAGGAGCCAGGGGCATTCGTCCCGGTTCTTAAGGAGGCATTCGTCCCGGTTCGTAATACGAACTGGGACTAAAGGTCCGGCCCTAGACACGTGGTCTGTTGCCCACCTTTAGTCCCGGTTCGTATTACAAACCGGGACGAATAGCCTGCCTATAAATGCGTTGCCCCAGCCAACCCTCCCTCTGTTTTTCTCTTGGTTGAAGGAGTGAGGTGTGGTGTGCTAGTTTTTTTCCTATGCACATTAGGTGTTCGACAAAATATCTGAGAGAATGATACGCTTGATTTCACACAAAATAAAAATGATATGAGGTGCCCGAGCCACACTTAAGTCTCTGCCTTCCTCTTTCTTTCCTTCTTGATCGAGGTTAGCAACCTTATGCTTCATCTGTCATTGATATAAAAATGCATGCGCCGACGTAAAGTGGTCATCTCACTATTCATGATGTTCTGTAATGATACAGATGAACCGGCGGGGATGGATGTACGGTGACCGACGTGAATCCGTGTTCATTCAAGGCGTGGATAAATTTATCAATGTGGCTAAGGCAAACAAAGGTAATGGATTTATGTGCTGTCCATGTGTTCAATGTCGGAACATCAAGGAGTACTCTTTCTCGAAAATAATTCGCGGCCACCTGGTTCGGAGAGGTTTCATGCCCAGCTATAATTGCTGGACCAATCACGGAGAAAGAGGGGTTATGATGGAAGATAATGAAGAAGAAGAGGATGATGACAACTATTTTCATATGTTCCGTGAATACAATGATACTGCAATGGAAGAGAATGAAGAAGAAGGAGGTGAAGAATGGGCATCAGATGAGCCCGTTGATGATCTTGGTCGGGTCAGTTCTGATGCAAAGCGAGACTATGAAACAGAGAAGGAGAAGTTGAAGTTGGAGGGCATGTTAGAGGATCACAAAAAATTATTGTACCCAAATTGCGAAGATGGTAGCACAAAGCTCGGTACCACACTGGAATTGCTGAAATGGAAGGCAGAGACTGGTTTAGCTAACAAGGGATTTGAGAAGTTATTGAAAATAATAAAGTCGAAGCTTCCAAAGGATAACGAATTGTCCGAGAGTACTTACGAAGCAAAGAAGATTCTCTGCCCTCTAGGATTAGATGTGCATAAGATACATGCATGCATAAATGGATGCATCCTCTACCGCGGTGAGGAGTACGAGAATTTAGATAAATGTCCGGTATGCACTGTACTGCGGTATAAGATCAGACAAGATGATCCTAGTGATGTTGATGGCGATGACGAGCCCCTAGGAAGAGGGTTCCTGCTAAGGTTATGTAGTATGCTCCTATAATACCAAGGTTGAAACGTCTGTTTAGAAACAAAGAGCATGCCAGGTTGTTGCGATGGCACAATGAAGACCGTAAGAAAGACGGGAAGTTGAGACACCCCGCTGATGGGTCACAGTGGAGAAAAATCGAGAGAGAGTTCCCGGACTTTGCAGGTGACACGAGAAACTTATGGTTTGGTCTAAGTACAGATGGCATGAATCCTTTTGGGGAGCAGAGATGCAGTCACAACACCTGGCCTGTGACTCTATGTATCTACAACCTTCCTCCTTGGTTGTGCATGAAGCGTAAGTTCATTATGATGCCAGTGCTTATCCAAGGCCCGAAGCAACCCGACAACGACATTGATGTGTACCTAAGGCCATTAGTCGAAGAACTCTTACAGTTGTGGGGAAAACCAGGTGTACGTGTGTGGGATGAGCACACACAGGAGCCATTTAACCTACGAGCGCTGCTTTTTGTAACCATCAATGATTGTGCTGCTCTTAGTAACCTTTCAGGACAGACAAACAAGGGATACAAGGCATGCACACATTGTTTAGATGATAATGAAGCTACATATTTGCATAAATGTAAGAAGGTTGTGTACTTGGGGAATCATCAATTTCTTCCGATCAATCATCAAGTCAGAAATAAAGGCAAACATTTCAAAGGTGAGGCAGATTACCGGAAGAAGCCTGACCTCCCTACTGGTGATGATGTATTTGGTATGGTCAAGGACATAGAAGTAATCTTTGGAAAGGGTCCTGGCGATCAACTTGTTCTAAACGACGCCACTACCGGACACACGCCCATGTGGAAGAAGAAATCTATATTTTGGGAGCTACCATATTGGAAAGTCCTACGTGTCTGCTCTTCAATCGACGTGATGTACGTGATGAAGAATCTTTGCGTGAACCTGCTAGGCTTCCTAGCGTGTATGGGAAGACAAAAGATACACCATAAGAACGGGAGGACCAACAACGTATGGAAGACCCACAAAACATGCATCCATAGAACAAGATGGATAAAGGGCGTCACTTAAGTCCTGCCAGCTACGCTCTCATGAAAGCAGAGAAGGAAATCTTTTTTGAAGTCCTTTACAGTATCAAGGTACCATCTGGATTCTCGTGTAACATAAAGGGGATAATAAATATGGCAGAGAAAAAATTCCAAAACTTGAAGTCTCATGACTGTCATGTGATTATGACGCAGTTGCTTCCGATTGCATTGAGGGGGCTTCTACCAGAAAATGTTTGAGTACTCATTGTGAAGCTGTGTGCATTCCTCAATGCAATATCTTAGAAGGTGATCAATCAAGATATTCTGACAAGGTTACAGAAGGATGTGGTCCAATGTCTTGTTAGTTTTGAGTTGGTGTTCCGACCATCCTTCTTCAATATTATGACGTATCTCCTGGTTCACCTAGTCGAAGAGATTTCCATTCTCGGTCCTGTATTTCTACACAATATGTTCCCCTTTGAGAGGTTCATGGGAGTGTTAAAGAAATATGGTCATAACCGTGCTAGGACAGAAGGAAGCACCTCCAAGGGCTATGGAACATAGGAGGTCACTGAGTTATGTGTTGACTTTATTCTTGACCTTAAGCCGATTGGTGTTCCTGAATCACGGCATGAGGGGAGACTGAGTGGAAAAGGCATGCTAGGAAAGAAAGAAATGATATGTAGGGATGGACAATCGTTCACTCAAGCACACTACACGGTTCTACAGAATTCCACCTTGGCAGCTCCGTATATCCTGGAACACAAGAATATTGTACGCTCCAACAACCCGGGATTAGAGATGAACACATAAAGACTTTTGGCAGTTGGTTGCGAACACATCTAATGAATGACACCACTGTTGGAGATCATCTCTACTTCTTGGCTGGGTCACCATCTTCTACTATATTGAATTACCAAGGGTACGAAATAAATGGGAATACATTTTACACGATCGCCCAAGATAAAAAAGAGCACCAACCAAAACAATGGTGTCCGCTTTGATGCAACGGACGGTAATGGCAAAAAGGACACATACTATGGTTACATAGAGGAGATATGGGAACTTGACTATGGAGTTTCTTTTAAGGTCCCTTTGTTTCGGTGCAAATGGATCAACCTGAATAGAGAAGGGGTAAAGGTAGACCAGTTGTACGGAATAACAACAATAGATCTCAACAATCTTGGTTATAGAGACGAACAATTTGTCCTAGTCAATTATGTGGCACAGGTTTTCTATGTGAAGGACATGTCCTCCATACCAAAAAAAAGAAAAAATAAGCAAACGAATACATCACACGATGAGCCAAAGCAACACATAGTTCTTTCAGGGAAAAGAAATAGCATGGGAGTCGAGGACAAGACAGACATGTCAGAAGATTATAATAAGTTTGATGAAATTCCACCCTTCATAGTGAAAACTGACCCAGGCATCCCATTAAGTAAAGAAGATGCTCCATGGTTACGGCCGAAGCGACCATAAACGGGCATAAGAAATTCAAAAACACTCCGAACAATGTAAATCCTTCGCGTGGTGTCATATTATATGACACAGTTGCAATGAAAAATACCAAACTTTGTATATTGATTATGTCTCGAAAAAACCTTCACAAAATGACATATCATGTTCGAGGTTTCATGGCTTTCGATCCAAATGACCAATGTTATTTGCATAATCAATGCATAGTTTGTGATACTGTGCCCATATTGTGCATGCATGTGCATATTTGGATATCTAACAATGTTGCAGGAGGAAGTTTTATTTTTGTCGCATGGAAAAGCCATTTTCTATTTTCCGAGTGCCAAAATCGGGGCGTTTTGTGAAGCAACACCAAACGTTAAATAAAAAATGGTACCACCCCATTTTAAAAAAATACTAGACCACCTTACATGAACAATGCCCTAACTAGGGATTTTAAAACCTTTTCGTCCACCCCTGGAGAAAAAGATAAATGTCTACCAAATCGGTAGGAAGTGGGTCTGGTTTGACGTACAGGTACATGATCTAATGCTCGTGATTTTTGAAAAAAAAATCATTTTTAGACTCATAATGTGATGTTTCTTCAGAGATCCAATGCAAGTTTTAACGAGGCTCATCCCCTATCTTCAGGCCCGCCGTTATGACCATAGTTGGAAACGGGTAAATTTTGAAACAGGCATAAGAAATTTAAAAACGGTCCAAATAATGTAAATCCTTCACGTGGTGTCATATTATATGATATAGTTGTAGTGAAAAATACCAAACTTGGTGTATTGATTATGTCTCGAAAAAACCTTCGCAAAATGATCTATCATGTTCGAGGTTTCATGGCTTTCGGTCCAAATGACCAATGTTATGTGCATAATCGAGGCATAGTTGTGATATTGTGCCCATATTGTGCATGCATGTGCATCTTTGGATGGCTAACAATGTTGCAGGAGGAAGTTTTATTTTTCGTCGCATGGAAAAGCCATTTTCTATTTTCTGAGTGCCAAAATTGGGGTGTTTTGTGAAGCAACACCAAACGTTAAATAAAAAATGGTACCAACCCATTTTTCAAAAATACTAGACCACCTTGCATGAACAATGTCCTAACTAGGGATTTTAAAACCTTTCCATCCACCCCTGGAGAAAAAGACAAATGTCTACCAAATCGGTAGGAAGTGGGTCTGGTTTAACCTACATGTACATGATCTAATCGTCATGATTTTTTGAAAAAATCATTTTTAGACTCATAATGTGATGTTTCTTTAGAGATCCAATGCAAGTTTTAGTCCTGGTTGGAGGCACTAACCGGGACTTAACATATTTCCCGCCATTTCCCACCGCTTCCCGCTATGCTTTCCCGCTCTTTTCATCTAACCGGATCTTTTAGTTCCAGTTGGAGGCACTAACCGAGTCTAAAGATATTTCCCGCCATTTACCACCGCTTCCCGCTATGATTTCCCGTCCTTTTCCTCTAACTGGGTCTTTTAGTCCCAGCTGGAGCCACTAACCGGGACTAAAGATATTTCCCGCCATTTCCCATCACTTCCCGCTTTGTTTTCCCGCCCTTTACCTCTATATCTAGGCTGACCATGCCATGGCTATCCACACATCCACACCTTCATATCTCAACAATGGACACCGCATACTGGGCCATTCTCACACTCGAAGAGACCGAGGCACTGTGCGCCTCCAGCTACCCATGCCCGTCGGGCTACCGGGTGCCCACTGATTGGATGCTGAGCGTTGGAGGAGTTTCTGTCCCTCCTATGCCTCAAGGTTACGCTTGACAGGCGACCATCATGAACCACTTCTACCTAGAGCTCACGCCGGAGCAGCAGATGGATCTCCATTGGGATCCCGACAACTATGACACCTGGAATGCTTTCTTCGCTAACCGACGGGAAAGGGAGCTCGCTAGGTACGAGGGTGACGGCCCGCCCCCGGTGAACCACAATGAAAACGGTCGTCGCCTTTGGTGGGCGAACCAGACTATCGCCAGTGTGATGCGCTACATCGCTGAGGGAGATCATCCTTGCCTGCAGTACCCACACTTGCACCCGCCGCAAAGCCACAATAAGGGTGGCTGTGGTGAAGGCCGCGGGCGTAGCGGCATCGTCATCCGGGAGCCCCCTCCCCCCGTGCCGTGCATCGAAGGCCGGACTGGCAGGTGCCCCCAGAATATGTCAAGGTTCACGGTCCCCAATTCTCCCCTACACAAGCCGGGGAAGGGCTGAGGATCCCCGGAATATGCCATAGCGATGACGACGAAGATGATTCGGAAGATGACCCTGAAGCTGTGTACTATAGGGCTAGATATGATTATGACTAAATCCATTGGCTAGGACGAATGGTTCGTTTGTGTACCCAAGATTATCAAGAGATCCACTATTTTCATTCTGTAATGCATTTTTATTTGAAAATGGCTAAATGGAAAATAGTTTGAACAATTATTTTAGGAAACAGAAAATGGTTATGCATTAGTTATTCAAATTCAAACACTTTTCATGTTGAAAGTGTTTTCAAATTCAAATTTAAACCATTTCAAATTTAATAGTTTGAATAATTATTTTATAAGATAGAAGGTTTTTTTCAAATTCAAATCATTTCAAATGTGAACACCTAAATAAGAAATAAGAAATAAGGCGGGAACATCTGAAAAGTTTGAAAAACTTTTGAAAAAAGGAATTTTAGTCCTAGTTGGTGCCACCGGGACGTACTTTGCGCGCGCCGCTTTGGTGGCCATCATACCTCTCGGTTGGTGGATCCAACCGGGACATATGCTCGGGCCTTTCGTCCCGGTTGGAGCTACCAACCGAGACGAATGAGCCACCTGTACTTAACCACGTGCCCCTTCCTCTCCTTCCCCAATCTCACTC
The DNA here is from genome assembly GCA_910589775.1 of Avena eriantha. Taxonomy (NCBI): domain Eukaryota; kingdom Viridiplantae; phylum Streptophyta; class Magnoliopsida; order Poales; family Poaceae; genus Avena; species Avena eriantha. The sequence goes on along the minus strand of OU342746.1, from coordinate 190,764,023 downwards.
TCGCTCTCACGCCACTATGCAGATCACCACCGCCGCCAGGAGGAGCTAGAGCAGGGGCCGTCGCCGTCGTCTACCCTGCACCACTGACTGTCGTCGTCATCGCCGTGTTCCAGGTGCGGCCTGACCCCTCTCCCTTCCTCTCAAGCTCCGTACATAGGGCGTGCAGTTAGGCTGCGGCGGAGCGAGCAGGGGCGACCGAGCAGGGGGCCGCAGCGAGCAGGGGCGGCATCACGAGTAGTGCGCACGACCGCGACCAGGGGAGCCGCCGGCGGCGCGAGCGGTGGCGCGAGCAGCGGCGTGAGCAGGGGCCGCGAGCAGGGACCACCAGGAGGGTGCAGGGGCGTGCTGCAAGAGGCAGCGCAGAACGAGGTGGCGGCGTGAGCAGGGCACGCGGCCGCATGCAGGGGAGCCGATGCATAGGAGGCCGACGCATAGGAGGCCGAGGGCGGCGCAGGCGGCCGACGATGATCTCGCTGGCAGAATGGGAGGCACGCAGAGCAAGGGCGAGGGGGCGCTCGCGGAGCTCACAGGGACGTCAAGGCCATGGCGGGCGGCTCAGGGGAGCCGGCGGCGTGATTTTTGGTCTTTTTTATCATTACATGTTTATTAGTATTTTTAGTATTTGTCTTTATTATTATGTATTTTTTGTATTTGCAGTAGTATTACTAGTAGTATTTGTAGTAGTATTTATTTGTAGTAATAGAGTATTACTATTAGTATTATATTACTAGTACTATAGTATTATTAATATTTGTAGTAGTAGTAATAAGTAGTAGTAGTATAGTGGTAGTTGTAGAGTATTATTGGTAGTATTAGTAGTAGTATAGTGGTAGTGGTAGTGGTAGTATTAGTATAGTGGTCGCGGTAGTGGTTCGTGATGATGATGCGGAGTCAAAGACGAAGGCTCGTGACGACACTTCTTCCTAGCATCGGTTGGCTCCAGGACGGGATTATGTTGCATTATTATTACTCCTAAAATGTTTTCTATGTTTAAATGAGTTTGTACATGGTCATTATTGCTTATGAGCATTGGAGTTACACGATCCTGCCGCCATTTGATGTTATAGGGACGGGTGCGCAACGCGCCATATAGGGACGATGGACGGGCGCAGCAACGCGCGCCATATAGGGACGATGGACGGGCGCGATAATGTGCGCCATATATTAGGGTTTCTTCGAATTATGCTTTACATCCCTAGCCCGTCAAACCACGCCTACCTAACCTGCTCACTTGGCCGCTTCGACTCATCCACTTTTCCCCTTTTGCAGAAATATGGAACCTCGAGATGAAGAAAAGGAAATGGCGCTTGAGGATATGATCAATGAGGAAGGACATATCGATAACGATGTCACCTCGCTATATCTGATAACTCCGGTGAGGGAGATCCGGGTTTCGACCAAACAGACGGCTCCGATGAGAGAGAAGCCGGCGAGGGAGAAGCCGGCGAGGTGCATATATATTAATAAATTAAGCCTCGGTTGTCTATATACATATATATTAACACTCTTTCTTCTTTTAGCCCTTCGGATCGAGCAAATCTTCTAAAAAGAATAAACGAGGCCCAGCCAAAAAGTTGGGAGACCATGAAAGGTACATGATCGAAGAAGTCGCTCTAGACGGTGAACCGAAGGCTCCCATTGATGATGCAAATAAATTTATAAGGCAATGTGGAGTTATTGTTAGGGACTACATCCTGATCACCGTTAGAGAATGGAATAGGTCGTCAAAGGATCTAGAGTCTCTATCAGTGACTTAGCCAAAGACACTCTTTGGAAAAAGCTCATGGTTAATTTCACCCTACCGACGTTAGATGTGTATCTAGATGACTATGCTCCAGATGAGGAGATTCCAACTCAGGAGGAACTACAGAAACACATGGATCAAGCCGTCAAGGAGTACGCTCTTAAGAAGATGGCCCAACAATTCAACAATTCGAAGAAAATATTGCACCTTGACTTTGTCATGAAAGAGAAGACTCCGGATTTCACTACTGGAGCGTATAAGAAGATAAAAGACTACTGGGCTGATTTTGTGGCGTACAAGACATAGGCGCTAGCTAAGAAAAGGTCTGAAACGAATAAGCAAAATGCTGCTAAAAACAGTATCACCATACTATGGGGCAAGGTGGCTACAAGGCTAGCAAGCCTAAGTGGGAGAAACTCGAGGCCGACCTAATAGCTAAAGGGATCACCCTAGAGCCATACAATTGGATCGAACGGGTAAGGAATTGGTTTTACGGGCACGGAGGCACGTTGGACTCAGAAGGGAAGTGCATATATAACATAAGACATAAAGAAACTCCCATACCCATCGAAGACATTAGAAATGCAGTAAAGGCTGTTGAAGATGGGGAGTTCATTCCCGATAGAGAGAATGACGAGCTCGCACTCGCCGGAACAAGGAAGACGAGGGACGAACACGAGGCACAGAAGGCTCTAAACCATGGAACCTTGGTTTTGCCGACCATAGGAAGAAATATCCCGATAGAAGCCCTCAAAGGAGAAAGGAAAGGGAGGAACTTGAAGTAATGAAGCAGAAATACCGGATGCACGAAATAGAACAACAATTAAAGCAGCATCAGAATCAACTTGAGAAACTTAGCCAGCAAGCTACCAGCCCATCTCAGCGGCACATGGTAGACGAAGCTGTCTTTGATGCTACCGGCCCATCCACTAATCAAAAAAGCAGCGTGGCTTCCACGGAGATCCCCGGTGATGATGCTAATGATGCACCGGCGATGGCTCCTCTTTGCTACCAAGTGGATGATATCATGGAGATGCCACATTGTGAGCTGCATGTGGAAGTTGTCAACATAACCATGAAGGTGGCGGTCGGCTATGCCTTACCATTAGTTGGACCGGTACCAACTTACCATTATTGTCTGGTTCCACAGGGCTACGCTATTGCCGGGGTGGATAAAGTTATGGACAGATTCGTGCAGCTCAAGCTTGACTACCCTGCAGGTGAAGGGGATGTGACTGAGCTGGGAGAAGCAAAAAACATGACCATTCTATGGCGAAAGGAACACATCATGCTTTCAAATCGGATGCCAAGGCCATCCACTCCTCAGAGCACAACTCCATCTTCGTCACAGCCTCACCTGTCTCCAACGCATCAACCGTCTTTGCCGTAGCCGTGACAGGCGCCGTCTCCGCCACCGCGTCAGCTGTCTCCAGCACGGCCGTCTTCGCCACCACGTCAGCCATCTAAGCCCCTCACAAAAGTACAAAAGGGTCAGGGCCAAAAGCGAAAGAGTAACCGATCACCGAAGCGTTTACCAGAGCCCCTCCCAAAAGTACCAAAGGTTCCTCCCAAGAGAGCTTACGACTATACTAAAGAGGAGAATGCGGTGATCGCAAATGCCCAGACGCAATAGTGGTTTGATAGCCTCAAGCGGACGAAAGAGCCACAATTCCCCAACACTAAAGAAGAAAAAGCCAAAGTGCAAAAAATGTTGAAGACCCTTCATTAACCCGAGCCAAGGATTTCATCAGACTATGACCGCTCTATTGTCAAGTCACACCAGTCAATGGTGCGGTCGAAGAGCACTAGTGCAAGCGGGAATTCAGTTCCCCAGCTTGTTTTACAGAAAAATAAGGAATGCCCCTGCTTAAAGTGATTTTCGATACCATGGTGGAGTCGAGCAAAGCTGTGAACGAGCAGTATGATCCAGAAATTGTTGCACTGTATGGAGAAGCGGCCGCTGCTCAAGGTATGACTATTTCTCAGTACTTAGACTAGTTAGATTTCCCTGTGGCTGAGGAATCATACAAATACGAGTACGGGAAACCTCTCGTCAGACCTGAGGACGTCAAGTATCTACCAATAAAAATGCAAAGATTGCATAATTGGTACATTAAAGCCACAAAGGAAGGGGCAAACTGGATAGTGATCGGAGTTCGAAACGAGCATTACGGGTATGGAGATGCCCAAATACTGATTGAATTTCCTAAACTACATCAATTTTTCAATCAAGACGCCCTCGACAGATCAATCGTCAGTGCCTATTGTCTGTAAGTATTATTTCTCTAATAATTGAGTCTCTAGTTATCTCACCTCGTTTATATCGCATGTATAATCATACTCACTATATCATACAGACTGAAGATTCTCGAATGCAGAAGAGGACATATCTATGACATTGGGTTCATGAACTTACTGTGAAATTTAGTCCCAAGGACACAGAGGATAAAATTGTAATAGTGTTAAGGTTTCAAGAAACCAAAAGGGAAATATTATTACCTTACAACTTCGAGTGGGTGTTATTGTCTTGTACACATTCTGTTTCGCTTACTCGATGTTAAGTGTATAATTGATGAGTTATGCATGCGCAGATTCCATTATATTCTGCTAATCATTCAACCTGACAATGGAGGGGTACAATTCATGGACTCTAAATGTTAACCCCTTGAGAAGTGGGCAACCATGCAGGATATGCTCCAGCGGTAATTTCGGTCATTATAACTGACGAGGGTTTAACTCATCAACGCCCATTGTTATGGACTTAGGTTCGGGGAATTGAGGAGCGCTGGAAGTCTCGATCGGCTAGCAAACAAGCACACAGAGACGCAAGGTTTACCCAGGTTCAGGCCTCGTAGAGGACCCTACTCCTGCTTGTCTGCTCTTGATTGATGAAGCATCCGAAGGATTACAATGTCACTGATGGCGGTGGATGCGCAGATTGGATCCGGCGTATGTCTAGATCTATTGTCTATTGTGGCAATGTGGGAGATCATAGATCTATCTATTGGGGGAGTCGCCGTTGAGAGGTTAGATTGCCTTCTCGTTGGACCCTCCTAGCCTTTATATATGGGGAGGCTAGGTCTCAGGTACCAATACGAGTTGGTTACAAGTTAGATTCAAACTCTAGTCTTGAGGTTTCCTTGTCTTGTGCGTTTGGGAGTCCGTGTCCATATGAGCTTCATACCACTCGAACCGTCATAGGCGTCATGGACCTTAGCAATTTGTTGAATGGGCCTTCCATCGGGTTGCACTAGGTAGGTTGTAGTCGAGTGCATATTGGGCATACCCATGTCAGTAGCCCCATAGTGTCCATGCGAATCGTAGATTCGGGTGGAGACTCAGAAGTCTTGAGTCTTGCATTAGGATGTCGGAGTCGACAATTGTGTCGAGTGCGAAGCACTCACCCGAAAGTTCATCGGGTCAATCGAATTTGTAGTAGTTCATAGGGATGATGGTAAATGTGCCTGGTGCGCTCGACGGATCGGGCCCAGTTAATTGCTCTAGGGCAAAAACATCGCTACCTACTCAAACTCGAGTCCCCGGACTCGAATTCGGAAATTGCTGGCGTAATTCGACTCATGCCGCGGAGGCCTTATAGAGTTCGAATCCCAGTGTATAAGTGTGAGCACTCGACGCGTGCGTCAAGGCTTATTCATCGTACCTGTAGGTACGGATTATTTCTGGTAGAGCGCAGCAGATGCGTTGCCAGGCCTTATTCAGGTCTTATCTTCACGTTGTAAGCGCGGCATCTGAATTTTGTCATCGCGGAGATGATTCGGGTGGCCCAGGAGACGTAATCTCTTTGTAGGGAAAATATGAGGCGGATTCGCCATAGCATTCGAGTGTGGATGTTATCGACACACAGTACGATGTACAAGGAAAATAATCATAGGGTGCGCGACTAGCGCTCCCTATGGGAGTAGCCCTTGGGTGCCTGGTTGAGTCAAAGACTCAAGCAGGGACTAAAGAACTTTTGCGTCTGCTGTCGTCTTTTGTTTGCTTGTTTCAGTCGAATATGCTTTCAGCGCTCCCTATGGGAGTAACCCAAAGCCCACAATCGAATCGTAGATTCGAGTGAAGGGTTTTCATAATGCTTGGATATCTTCATAAATTTCTTCAGGTGCGCGGCAAGCGCTCCCTATGGGAGTAGCCTCCGAGTCCTTAGTCGAATCGTGGATTCGAGTGAGGAATCAGAGCGTGCCACTTGAGGATCTTGTATATGCGCGTCCAGCGCTCCAGTTTGGAGTAGCCCCCGAGTGTCTGGGGGAGTCGTAGACTCGGGCAGAGACTCGAGTCTTGTATATTGCAGCGGCAGTCCACAAGCACGTGAGGAGAAACCACTAACCCGGAAGTGCATCGAGTTAGCGTGTCATGCATAAGGATCTTGAATCAAAGATGCAGTTGGAGTCGACACAGTCACTTTTGTCGGGTGCGTGGCCAGCGTCACGTCTTTGTAGCATCAAGCGATGCAACCATCCGAGGAGGAACTCGACTCGGGTCTTGAATGTATGGCGTAGTCATTTATTTTTTCGACTCCTGTTGGAGGATCCGATAAAATAGCTCGATGTAGTAGACATCTTTGTATGCTGCATAAAATGCAAAGAATTGTGAAGTACTTGTATCTTGTAAAGAATATTTGCATGTCGCCTTGTAAAGTAAGATTCTGGTGCCAATCGAGTCGACACTTTTGCAGTGTGTGCTAGGCCTTTTCGTTAGCGTGATTATCCTTAGTCTCGGTACCTTGTCGAGGTACTCGGAGTTCAAGGATTCAACGATCAGGCAGAGTCAGCTACTCGGGCTGTCGCGTATGAGGTGCTCGAGTGTTTGGAGTCGACGACACATTAGGTTACTCTAAGAGGGCGCAGCCCCCGAGTGTTTCAAGTGGGAGTTAAAAAGAAATCAGTTTGAAGTAGAGGGAAACTTAGCTTTATTGGTAGTTGTCGTGATTGAAGGAGTTGCAAGATCTGATGCGATCGGCGGGTCGCGGGAGTCGAAGATTGTAGCGGCCCGTGGTCGTGGGAGTCGAGGGAGCCCACGAGTCACCCAATATGAAGACCACAACCGGTAGTTGAAGTTGAAGACCGCGGCGGGTCGCCGAAGTGGAGGGAGCCCCCGAGTCGTTGGAGTCGAAGATTGTAGCGAATCGCTGGAGTCAAAGACTGCAGCAGGTCACGAGATCGACACCGGCTGAGTAGTCAATGTGGCGGTCGAAAGTTGTGAAGCGGTCATATAGTTGACGTAGCACTGGGTCACGCGGCGGACGTAGTCGACGCGGCGGATCCAAATCGCGTGGTGATGACGAATTGCCACATCCGAAGACTGTAACGGGCCACATCAATCGAATGCCGTCTCAGGTCACCACACTCGAAGACCACAGAAAGGTCGCCGGAGTCGAAGGACGCGATGAGTTGCTGTAGAGGAGGGAGACCCTAAGTCTCTTGAGCTAAATATCACAGCGGATCTCCGGAGTCGAAGACCGCACAGGGTCACCGATGCCGATGGCGGTAGCGAGTTGTCGCAACCGAAGATTATAGTGGGCCGCCACAATAGAAGACTGCGGTAGGTCATCGGAGCTGATGGCGGCAGTGGGTCGCCGGAGCCCAAGGAGCCCCCGAGTCACGCGCCGGAGTCGTTGAGCCCCTAGGCGTAGAATCAATGCGGCGGACATGTAGTCGAGGTCGTCGGATTTTTGTTTGGAGGGTGTCGACGCGGCGGCGAGTGGCTCAGCGGACATGGAGTCGCGTCACACGGCAGCGAGTCGCGTGTACACTATTTTATGGATGAATCTGATACGATTGTGCGTAGCAGAGCTAGGAGGCGTTGGGGGTCGCTAATTCTCCGTATATCCCACGTCTCGAGCCATCCATCGATTCTTCTTGTCTTTTTTTCTTTGGCCTTTGGCTGTATGTGCACTTGATCAAGGCAGCTGATGCTCCTGCATGACACCTCTTTGGAATTTGAATTGTCGGGAGCATCCCAGCGAGTCATGCAAGTATTGGTTTAATCGCTCCCACATGAAGGAGCAGCCACGGAGCATGCTTCACGAGGGAAGCTTGGTGTTCACGACTACTTTGATGAAATTGTTTTGCTTCGAGTTCCAGCTGCCTATCCCTCGCAGTTTGTTCAACTGGACCATGCCCGTATTGAGACAAAAAATCACTACGTGCTGGTAGCTGAATAGTAGATACGTGGCTGGTACGGACTCGTTCTGGTAATCAATTTGCATATCCGTAAGTAGAAACAGGCCATGGACCAAACAACTTGGCTGACAAGTCGATTTTTTCTATAGGAGACTGCCGACGGGCCAGAAAAATCTCAATCACATAGATCTGAACTGCTGCATGCAAAGACGGTCTTGATGTTGAACCCGCGTTCCGCAGCCAGCTTTTTCGCCGTGCTCTTGAACAGAATTTGAACTAGATGCTAGACGTAGCCAAGTTATTTCTGACCAGATGTAATCTGGCCGTCTTCGAAAGCGGCGAGGGATCTCGTCTGCATCCGCGCTCTAAGCCGAAGTGGATTTGTCTCGCAGAAGTCGATGAGTCGTGGATTGCTGATGATGGAGCCGTCGAGATCGCAACATCAGCGCGCCCAGTTCCCACAGACGGCGCCAATTGACGAGGGTTTAACTCATCAATGCCCATTGTTATGGACTTAGGTTCTGGGAATTGAGGAGTGCTGGAAGTCTCGATCGGCTAGCAAACAAGCACACAGGGACACAGGGTTTACCCAGGTTCAGGCCTCGTAGAGGACCCAACTCCTGCTTGTCTGCTCTTGATTGATGAGGCATCCGAAGGATTACAATGTCGCCGATGGCGGTGGATGCGCAGATTGGATCTGGCGTATGTCTAGATCTATTGTCTATTGTGACAATGTGGGAGATCGTAGATCTATCTATTGGGGGAGTCACCATTGATAGGTTAGATTGCCTTCTCGTTGGACCCTCCTAGCCTTTATATATGGGGAGGCTAGGTCTCAGGTACCAATATGAGTTGGTTACAAGTTAGATTCAAACTCTAGTCTTGAGGTTTCCTTGTCTTGTGCGTTTGGGAGTCTGTGTCCATATGAGCTTCATACCACTCGAACCGTCATAGGCGTCATGGACCTTAGCAATTCGTCGAGTGGGCCTTCCATCGGGCTGCACCAGGTAGGCTATAGTCGATTGCCTATTGGGCATACCCATGTCAATAACACTATATCGACAACTTTCGTTCATTTACTGATATCAAGTAATTAATAACTCATTTTATTCATTTTCTTTGCCGGGCAGCACTTGGAAACGATTCACCAACAAGGCTAAGGGTGCCTGGAAAGAGAACCTTACATTTAAACCACTAAATGTAAGTACTACTAGTTAGATCCGAGCATCTCTTTGATTCTAGTTTCGATACCATTATCATGCTTAATTATTATTATTTTGATTGAACTTTGTTCTCGTAAAGTATCTGAGGCAGCCAGACGGAAATAACTTATGTGGATACTATGTCTGCGAGTTCATTTGTGAGACGACCTGTGAGAAGGGTAGAAACTTAGAACAACTTCAATTATGTAAACAATATTCAGAAATTTGTTTTATTACCATCAATTGTGTTTAGTTTCATTCATATATGTAGACCCATTCTTTTAAATTAGATCGAACGGTTGCAGGACAATCTTCTACCAAAGGATCGCATACAGGCAATCCAAGAGGAAATTGCGGGATTCTTAGATGCAGAGGTCATAGATCCAAAATGAGAATACTATCGGAATATTATGATAATGTGATAGGGATCATAAAACACTTTATATTGTATATATGCATGAATGTAATATATTCGATACTTGTTGTGTAATATAACCGGGAGATGTTTTGTAATATAATGGTTCCCTTAAGGTAGAGGACACTTACTCCAGCACTATGTTGTGAGGAATGCTCGTCCTCATAGTAGATGGTGCGAGGTTGATGTTACCGAAAGTGGATTCGCATGGAGGCATGCTGGTGCGGATCTTCCCTCAAATCTACACCAACATGCCTCCATGCGAATCCACTTTCGGTAATATCAACCTCGCACCATCTACTATGAGGACGAGCATTCCTCAGAACATAGTGTTAGGGTAAGTGTCACAAAATAAATGTTGCCCAAAACACAAAAAGAAAATAGATAAAGGGGAAACAAAATAAATGAAAAATATAAAAAAAATCTCTACTGCGGCACAAAAAGTGCCCAAAATGCTATCGCGGCAGAGACGCATAGATCCCGGTTCGTATTATGAACCGGGACAAATGCCCCTCCCCCTAGCGACAACCAGCGTCCACGTGGACCGCCCTTTTCTCCCGGTTCGTAGCCCAACCAGGACTAAAGGGTTGGGGCTTTAGTCCCAATTGCCCCGTCCTGGTTGGGCAACCAGGACTAAAGCCCCTTACAAACCGGGACAAAAGACCTTGTTTCTACTAGTGTGAACTCCCCTAAACCCTAGGCGGCTGGCTCCTTTATATAGGAGGCCAGCAACTAGTCGGTTGGATAGACCCAAACCGAACACACAAACGGACTCGAACCTAACCTAGACTCAGAATCAATAACATAGCAACAATATTTGACACAACCTTAGACTTATCATTACATATCGTAGGTCGTCCTGGCGTGCCAATCAGTAATGGGATGCACCCGCATCACCTAGCTTGGTCGAGTTCTAAAATTAGGCTTCACCTCCTCCTTCATGCCCGTATCATTTTGTGTGCGCACACAAGTTTTCGTAAAAACAAATTTTTATGTGACTTGTGTAAACAATACAAAAAATATCCAAGAATAATCATGTTGGAGCATTTGAAATTGTCTTTTTCACACGAGATGCAAATATTATCCTTTTCCCAAAAACTTGTGTGCAAAAAAAGAATGTTTGGATGTACATTTTGTTGCTTCATCAAGATTCATGTTTTCAACTAAAATCTTTTTGATTTAGAATTATTCTAACTATTTTTTCAAAGTAACTTAATTTTCCTTTGTGTGTATTTTCTTGTATAGATGGATACATTCAGATTTTAGTCCAACAACAAGGGTGAGGACCAAGTCCATACTTTTTACTCTTGTTTGATTAATCATAATTATTCCATGTAATGTATTGCACTTAACTCCTTTCAGATACATTATGTTATATTGCTTCATGGGAAATATGTTCTAAGAGTCAATATTGATGGTGTCTTTGATCCATCGGCCTCAAGTACTAGATGGGCTGTGTGGTGGGGGTACTACTGGATATGTTCTATGTTAAAAGGATCAAGGCATATATGCTTATGCATTTCATATTGTGTTACTTCATTTCGTCCATGGTCTATAATTCTTACGCCTATGAGCTAGCTACTCTTGGTTGTGTTGATGGGTCTGAAAATTTCTATTTTGTAGCTATGTAAAATTATTTGTGAACTATTATTTTATGTCCATACATGAGGGGAGTGGCGTGTTTTGAAATATTGTTGGATATAAGGAAAATGGTTAGATGTGATCTCCAAATTAATAGTATTGCTAATGTTGATTGTTTTGCAAAATTTCAAGTTCAAGTCTTGCTCCTTGCCGACTAGCTTGAAGAGTCATTTACCCTTTTGTACCTAGAATTGTTTACCAAATTATGAATCTCTTACATCTCATGTAGACACTTTTCTTATGTTATTATGGGTACCTAGCAAAGTGAAAGGGCTGTATTATTGTAGCATTCTCCCGTTTAGGTCCTTCTATTCTCACTGGAAACCTAAATACATCATAAATCTTAGGCTTTTCAAAAAATAAGGATGATAAAGAGGCGATGATATGAATAAACTATAATCAGTATGGATGGAGATGAGTGGGACGACAAATGTACCTCTACACCTTGTTATAATTTTACAACTTGTTCATCTTGTTATAAATTTGGTGTTGAGTGAGGCAGTGATTGTCTGAATCAAGTGTGAAAAAACTCTAGACGCTTCGGCCAGATTAACTTTATGTGATTTTTTAGCATCATAATCTCACATTTGGATAATAGGTATATAAGATTTGTGAAACCCATCCTTGTGATGTACAACGAATGTATGTTGGTTTGCTTTGCCATAAGTAAATATTTTGATATTAAAGCAACTTGTTTTGTTATTTCAAAGATTCAAGTATACCAAAAGTTCATCTATGTCAATCTGTACTCTGTTGTGGATTTAACAAGTTTTCTATTTATTATTGATGCACACTCAATCATAAAAATTGTGTTTTTTGGCAATCACCTCTTGTTGTGGTTACATAAACATGTTCATGTTGGATGAACTGAGCTTATTAGACTAGGAAAAAGTTGGCAAGGAAGGTGATACGTTGCAAACGTATCTATAATTTTTGATGTTCCATGCTTGGTTTATATCTACTTTCTTATGTTTTGTCCATACTTTGGAGTACTTTTTATACACTTTCTTGCACTAACCTATTAACAAGATGCCATAGTGCCAACTGCCTGTTTTCTGCTGTTTTTGGTTCCAGGAAAGTCAGAAAATGAATATTCTCGGAATTGGACGGGATAAAAGCCAAAGTCAATATTTCACCGAGGGAGACACGGAGCCAGAATACAAGACATAGAGGGCCAGGGGCCGCCCACACCACCCGGCCGCGCGGCCAGGCCTGACCCACGCCAGGGGGTGGTGTGGCCGCCTAGGGCACCCTCTCGGCCTCCCCTTTTGCCTATAAGATGCCTCCCATACAGAAACCCTAAGTACCCGATCAAAATTCCACGAAAGAGTCTGTAGCCACCGTCATATCCATCCCTAGATCGGGAGGGATCTGAAGCTCTTCTCGGCACCCTGCCGGAGGGGGAATTCACCCTAGAGGCCCTCTTCATCACCATGCAAGCCTCCGGTGTGATGCGTGAGTAGTTCATCCTTGGACTATGGGTCTATGTAGTAGCTAGATGGTTGGTTCTTCTCCTTTGTGCTATCATGTTTAGATCTTGTGAGCTACGTTCATGATCAAGATCATCTATTTGTAATTCTACATGTTGTGTTTGCGGGGATCCGATGGATATTGAGATGCTATTTCAGATTGATTATTGATTCTATCATGTCTTTGTTATTTGTGATCTTGCATGCTCTCTATTGTTAGTACATATCTTGGCCGAGTAGATGCTAGCAACTCCAAGAGGGGTTATTTATACTCGATAGTGGGTTCATGCCTCTAGTAATTTGGGGAAGTGACAGAAATCTCTAAGGTACTAGATGTGTTATTGCTACTAGGGAGAAAACAACAATCCTTTGTTCATAGAACAATCGTATTGTTTTCTTTACATGCAATGCTTAATGCAATTATCTATTGCTTGCAACTTAATACTGGAGGGGGTTCGGATGATAACCTGAAGGTGGATTATTAGTCATAGATGCAGTTGGATTACGGTTTATGTATAATGTTATAATGCCCAATCAAATCTCATAGGAGTCAAGATGATTAGTATATGCATGTATGCTTTCTCGATGTTTGTTAATTGCCCCGCTGTAATTTGTTCACCCAACATATCATCTATCTTAAGAAGAATCACCACTAGTGAACTATGGACCCCGGTCCTTTCTTTTACCATCAATCTACAACTATTTACTGTTTTCTATTTACTTTCTGCAAGCTATTACTTTCTTCCACACAATACATTTAATCCTTTGTTTTCAGCAAAACCGGTGAGATTGACAACCTCACTGAAAGTTGGGGGCAAAGTTCCGTGGTTGTGTTGTGTAGGATTCAAAGTTGGAAACAACACCTTGGAGGTGTTTCCTTACTCCTACTGGTTCGATAACCTTGGTTTCATAACTGAGGGAAACTTACTATTGTGCTCATCATACCTTCCTCTTGGGGTTCCCGAACGAGCTCGATATCAACCACGAGCCAGCAAGTATTTTCCTGGCGCTGTTGCCGGGGAGTCAAGGACATCTTCACAAGGGGAGTCCCTCATAACCAATCTCTTTACTTTGTTTTATTTGTTTTGCTTAGTTTATTTTCTGCTTTGCTTGCTTGTTTCTTTATAAAAAACACAAAAAAATTAGTTGTACTAGTTTGCTTTCTTCATTAAAAACACAAAAAATGACTACTCTTGAAAACACTAAGTTGTGTGACTTCACTAGCACCAACAACAATGATTTCATGTGCACACCTATTGCTCCACTTGTTCCTGAAGCTACTTTCTTTGAAATTAAACCTGCTTTACTCAATCTTGTTATGAGAGAACAATTTTCTGGTATTGATACTGAAGATGTTGTTGGTCATCTAAATAACTTTGTTGAACTTTGTGAGATGCAAAAGCATAGGGATATAGATGGGGATATTATTAAGCTTAAATTGTTTCCTTTCTCTTTGAGAGGAAAAGCTAACGAATGGTTGCAATACCTAACTAGGAATAGTATTGATTCTTGGACTAAATACAAAGATGCTTTCATTGGAAAATACTATCCTCCTACTAAGATTATATCTATGAGAAGTGAAATAATGAAGTTTAAACAATCTGATAATGAACATGTTGCTCAAGCTTGGGAAAGAATGAAATCTTTGGTAAAGAATTGTCCCACTCATGGACTGACTGCTTGGATGATTATCCAAACCTTTTATGCAGGATTGAATTATTCTTCAAGAAATCTACTGGATTCTGCTGCTGGAGGTACCTTTATGACCATTACTTTGGGAGCTACAACGAAGCTTCTGGATAATATGATGGTTAACTATTTTGAATGGCACACTGAAAGAGCTCCACAAGGTAAGAAGGTAAATTCTGTTGAAGAGACCTCTTCCTTGAGTGATAAAATTGATGTTATTATGTCTATGCTTGTTAATGGGAAAGCTCATATTGATCCAAATCATGTCCCCTTAGCCTCCTTGGTTGCTCAAGCAGAGCAAGTTGATGTGAACTTTGTAAGAAATAATAATTTTGGTAACAATGCTTATGGTAATAACAATTACAGGCCTTACCCTCCTAATAATACTTATGGTTATCATGGCAAACCTGGAATACCTAGTGAAGGAAGAATTTTGGAAGTTGAAAGATCCACTAAAAACTTCATGCAAATGCAATATGAACAAAATAAATTATTTACTAAAACTATGGAAGAACAATACACCATTTTTAAAAATATTAGTCATCAACTTGAGAGTTTAAATAGGGAAATTCCTAGTTTACAATTAAAACTTTCTAATGCTGAAAGAAATATATCATCTTTGTCTGAAGCACAATCCTCTTTGATTAATAAAATGGCTGCTAAACCTGAAACTATTGAGAATCCCTTTGCTGCTACTAGTGCCATACAACTTAGAATTGATGAAAATGTTAGACTATTAGCTGAATTGCATGCTAAGTGGGAAAGAGAATATGAAATTGCTAGAAATATTAGTGTTTCTACTATCACTACCACTAATGTCGAAGCTAGTAAACCCAATGGAACCTTTTCTAATAAAAATACTGAAATTCTTCAAAACATGGGAAACAATAGCTCTACTACTTTAGATGATAATTATGATTTTGATCTTGATGGTTGCAACATCTCTGAAGTTATTAAGTTCCTACAAAAGCTTGCTAAAAGTCCTAATGCTAGTGCTATGAATATGGCCTTTACAAAACACATTACTGATGCTCTCATAAAAATTACAGAAGAAGATGAAACATAAAGCTTTTATTCCTATGAAACTAGAAGATGGATGGAAACCCATCATTAATATGAAAGTGAATGATTTTGATTTCAAAGCTTTGTGTGATATTGATAGTAGTGTTTCTATTATGCCTAGAAAGATTTATGATATGCTTGATTTGCCACCATTGGAAGATTGTTATTTAAATGTCCCACTTGATGATAATGCTAAAAAGAAACTCATGGGGAGTATTAATGATGTTCTTGTTATGGTTAACAATGCCTATGTCCCCGTTGATTTCTATGTTTGGATGTTGAATGTAATGCTTCTTGTCCTATTACTTTGGAAAGACATTTTCTTAGAACTGTTCGTGCCATTATTGATATGAAAGAAGACACCATTAAATATCAATTTCCACTCAAGAAAGGTATAGAACACTTAACTAAGAAGAGAGAGAAGATTCCTTTTTCCTCTCCTATGAAAACAAAATTTTCTCTTAATGCTTCTTCAGTTGAGAACACTTGATTCTTTTTCTTGCTTCTTATGCCTAACTTAAAGGCGTTAAAGAAAAGTACTTATTGGGAAATAACCCAAAAGTTTTAGATGAGTCTTGGAAGTTATTGCTTCAGTAATAACCTCCCCTTATCCTTTTCATTTGCTTGTTGTGCCAAGAGTAACCTCTAATCAGAGAGAAGTAAGGCTTGGGAAAGTTGTTGTCCCGAAACAGATTTTTGTGCTTCACTATAAAAATTCATGTAAAATATCTGTACGTCGTTCTAAGGCGTGGAATTTTGTGCTTCTGCCCTAGGTTGTTATCTAACGTTCGTTAGTTCAACACTTTTCGATTTGAGCAACAGAAGGTCTTCGAAAAAATTGGTTTTTACCTGCTGGTGCGTTTTGATAGATTTCTGTCATTATTTGCATTTGCTTCTTGTTGATTCCTTTTTGTGTTCTTTTTCGGGAATTGAGCTTTTTGATGGAAGTGCTATAGTAGCTTGTGTTTTTTATGGAAGTTTTATTGGTGTTGAAACTGAACCCAAAGACTTATTATCTTGAGTACACTAATGTTGCTAATGAAGATTGTGTGAAGTTTTGTATGAAGGAAATTTTCAGGTGTATGGAGAGAATGGTGTAATGAGATGACGAATGGAAAAAAGGTCAAGCTTGGGGATGCCACGCGTGTCACCCCAAGAAATATCAAAGAATTACATGTGTCAAAGCTTGGGGATACCCAAGGCATCCCCTTCTTCATCAATAAAAATCTCAGGTTTCTTCCAAACACTTCATTTTTATTGTTTCATGCACAGTTGTGTTGTTCTTGGAGAGTCTTCTTTTTCGTTTTCGTTTTTGTTTTTGGTTTTCGTTTTCTTAGTTTGCTTGAATAAATGGGTTGTACCCCCTCATTCATACATTAGTTTTCAAATAAGTTGGTTTGGATTGGAAAATAGTAGGAAAAGTTCATGCTTAAGTGGTAAAAAGGAGCTTGTTTTTGACTATGGCCTATGCTTTGTCATGTCATGCTAGATGTTGCTTTGACTTTATGCTTAGTGATTATTGTTGTAGCATGACTTGTTCTAAACAATTGAGATTGCTTAATGTGCCTTGAAAGAATCATGCCTTATTTTAGCATACAAAAGCATAATATTGTGGTATTCTCCTTTGATGCTTTATTTGGGTTGACTTGACGCATGCTCACACCATGTTATGACTATCCCAAGTCACCATAGCCTTTATGATCCTTTAGGTTTCGACTTGTAATATCACTTTATGCTTTAATTAATGATGTTTTGTCGCTTTGCATGATTATGGCCATTATTGCTCTCTTAGTTGGTCGCTCCCACTCTTTTGCTAGCCTCCATAACCAAGTGTGAGTTCCACTCATGCATCCAACTCTAAATAAAACCAAGTTATTACAAAGAGTCCACCATACCTACCTTTTAGCATTTGCTATTCCAAGTATATTCATGTTTTTATCTACCTTCTGAATTAAACTTGTTATGAGAAAACTAGTGATTAAAGCTCTCACGAACTTGATGGCACACTTTACTTTTCTTGCCCCTAATAAACTTGAACCATTGTGTCGTCTATGTTGTATATGCTTGCACTTATATGTTGGGGATTAGCAGAACCATGCTGTCATGGGGAACGCTTTCAACATTGCACTTGTACATTGTACCTAGTTGATATCATGCTCTTTTGTCTATGGATGTCGTCGGTGTGAAATGAAAGGGGAGCTTGTAAGTCCATGGAGTTATGTATGTTCGTTAGAGAAACGCCTGTGACGCCGGTCTAATCCATGCCTAATCATGGTGGAAACCTGCAGCATAACCATAATGAGCAATCTATGAAGCATTCTTCTTATAAAAAAGAGATATAGATTGAGAAAAAAAAGAAAAAAAAGAGATGAGAAAAGAGAGAAAAAAGCATCATTTTCCCATGGTAAATAAGAAGATTGCTGAGATGCTCATTGTCTGCTTGCCTTGTCATTTTGATATGGGGGTTCTCCTGTATCATCGGGCAAGGGGTACCCCGTTGGCGGTTCTCTATGATAACATGTACTTACTATGACAAGAACTTACCAGTAACTAAACTTGAGTAGCATGAGGAGCGACCCTCATATTCAAGGGAGATGAGATTTCCAACTTATACTTTGTCAAGCATATACCCCATAGTTTGTTCACTTTAACTTTAATCACTTCAAGATGCTTATGATAGGGGCAATGATGAAAGCTAATAAGTACCATAATTTTTGGAAGCTCTTTATGAGACTTGAATCCCTGCTTCCTTCTATGAAGGCCTTTCTTTTACTTTTATGTTGAGTCTCCATCTTCTATCTTTATGCACCTATTGAGAGAGCATAGTGGCCATTCTTAGTTTAATGTGCATTGTCCCAAGACTTGTTGATTGATGCATAACTTTGATATTGCTTGTTCTTAAACTATTTGTATCTAGTCACCCTTATGAACTTTGAAGGTGTCCTATGCATTTATGTTTGCTACTCTATGAGGGACAAGCTGAATGCCACTATGCTATGTTTTCTTTATGTGAAACAAACAAACGTCTTGCAAAGCATTATTATTTATGAATCTTTTGTTTGTCCCTTTTCATGTTACAACATAGTTGCTATGTCTTATTGTTAGAACTTTATCTTTCATGCTATGTTGAAGTACTATGATGCCAGTTGTCAATGTTTTACAAATACTTTGATCAAGTTTATGATGGTGCATGTCACCTCAAAAAATATTCTTTCTTTTTATCACTTACCTACTTAAGGACGAGCAGGAGTTAAGCTTAGGGATGTTGATACGTTGCAAACGTATCTATAATTTTTGATGTTCCATGCTTGCTTTATATCTACTTTCTTATGTTTTGTCCATACTTTGGAGTACTTTTTATACACTTTCTTGGACTAACCTATTAACAAGATGCCATAGTGCCAGCTGCCTATTTTCTGCTGTTTTTGGTTCCAGGAAAGTCAGAAAATGAATATTCTCGGAATTGGACGGGACAAAAGCCAAAGTCAATAGTTCACCGAGGGAGACACGGAGCTAGAATACGAGACGGAGAGGGGCCAGGGGCCGCCCACACCACCTGGCCGCGCGGCCAGGCCTGACCCGCGCCAGGGGGTGGTGTGGCCGCCTAGGGCACCCTCTCGGCCTCCCTTTTGCCTATAAGATGCCTCTGATACAGAAACCCTAAGTACCCCGGTCAAATTTCCATGAAAGAGTCTATAGCCGCCATCATATCCATCCCTAGATCGGGAGGGATCTGAAGCTCTTCCCGGCACCCTCCGGAGGGGAGAATTCACCTTGGAGGCCTTCTTCATCACCATGCAAGCCTCCGATGTGATGCGTGGGTAGTTCATCCTTGGACTACGGGTCCATGTAGTAGCTAGATGGTTGGTTCTTCTCCTTTGTGTTATCATGTTTAGATCTTGTAATTCTACATGTTGTGTTTGCGGGGATCCGATGGATATTGAGATGCTATTTCATATTGAATACTGATTCTATCATGTCTTTGTTATTTGTGATCTTGCATGCTCTTGTTGTTAGTAGATATCTGGTCCAAGTAGATGCTAGCAACTCCAAGAGGGAGTATTTATGCTCGATAATGGGTTCATGCCTCTAGTAATCTGGGGAAGTGACAGAAATCTCTAAGGTACTAGATGTGATGTTGCTACTAGGGAGAAAACAACAATCATTTGTTCATAGAACAATCGTATTGTTTACTTTACACGCAATGCTTAATGCAATTATCTGTTGCTTGCAACTTAATACTAGAGGGGGTTCGGATGATAACCTGAAGGTGGATTATTAGTCATAGATGTAGTTGGATTACGGTCTATGTATAATGTTGTAATTACCAATCAAATCTCACAGGAGTCAAGATGATTAGTATATGCATGTATGCTTTTCGATGTTTGTCAATTTTCCCGTTGTAATTTTTTCACCCAACATATCATCTATCTTAAGGAGAATCACCACTAGTGAACTATGGACCCCGGTCCTTTATTTTAGCATCAATCTACAACTGTTTACTATTTTTTGTTTACTTTCTGCAAGCTATTACTTTCTTCCACACAATACGTTTAATCCTTTATTTTCAACAAAACCGGTGAGATTGACAACCTCAATGTATGTTGGGGCAAAGTTATATGGTTGTGTTGTGTAGGATTCCAAGTTAGAAACAACACCTTAGAGGTGTTTCCTTGCTCCTACTTGTTCGATAACCTTGGTTTCATAACTGAGGGAAACTTACTACTGAGCTCATAATACCTCCTCTTGGGGTTCCCCAATGAGCTCGATATCAACCACGAGCCAGCAGAAGGTCCAATAAATATGGAAAGGTCCAATAAATATGGAAAGAGAAAAACTAAATTTAAAGTCGAAGGCGAAGGTGAAGGATATTCACTAGAGCTTGTAACATAAAGTTGTTAAGCATCGCAATGTATCCTCCTATGTCTCACCAAACTAAAGTGTAAGTGTTGTTCAAAAAATCATAAGTATTTCTTCGACCTCATGTATAATATATTTTCAATTCATTTTGTAGAAATCACATGGGAATTTAGCTAAAACCATGTGTTGATTTATTCAGTCAATTTCTTGATATGGAGTGTTGTAAGTTCCATATACCATAGTGCATATAAAGTGTTTCCCTAGGATCTATGATGATCCTAATTGCTTTGATCATCCCATCGGATGCTTTAGGGTCATTCTATGGGAAGTTTATTGTCTCTTCAACTTGGCGAGTGAGTAGAACCTAGAGAAACTGAGTGCATACACATAATTCATGGTAGTGGGATGATCAAAGCGTATCGGTGGCTAGAGACGAAAAAATCTA
Source organism: Avena eriantha (assembly GCA_910589775.1). Lineage (NCBI taxonomy): Eukaryota > Viridiplantae > Streptophyta > Magnoliopsida > Poales > Poaceae > Avena > Avena eriantha. Next base: position 190,743,356 of record OU342746.1, on the reverse strand, counting down.
TTTTATCTTCTTACAATGTGTAGTAGTACCATCATATAACTATCTTCTCAATTTTCACATTCGTTGTATTGGAATGTGTAACTTCAGAGCCATGGCAACGCACGGGCATTCAACTAGTTAGATTGTATCTCCATCACACAGCTCAGGTGAAAGGTTTTCTCTCTTAGAGCATCTCTAACGAGCCCTGTAAACTCGCGAATGGTAAAATGCAGATACATGCCACAAAAAACCTATATTACAGTCCAAAACGTAGCCGAAAATAATGAACCCTGTAATTGGACCTGTATTGAGCGGGACCCACCACTGGTCCACCACTTTTTTTCCTATTCCTTCCTCCTCCCATGCTACTCCTAGCCGACGACTGAGTCCAGTCCAGATTCAGGCAACACCAATCGCTTCGTGGATAGCCATGAACAAGTTTCCTAGCTAGCTGCCTAGAGCATGCAACCGGCCGGTGGCATGTGCGGCATAAAGAACCCCAATTCCTCACGGAAGCGGCATGTGCGGCACCACCGCATAGTATGCGTTCACGACGTCGATATGAGGCTGGCGGCTAGTGGAAGCGGTAGTGGTGGCCGCACCTACGTGTTTAGCCCGTAGATTTGACTATTTTCCAGCGGAATCGGCGAATTTCTAGCCATGTTTCGACGAATTTCCAACGATGGTCCGACGAACTTTCCAGCGTTAACCAGTTAGGGGTGCCTATAATATTGGCTCAGTTTTTCCTCTCAGATCGAGTATAGGAGGGTCGAGGGAATAGATACTCCGGACCCTGTAAATGGTTTAAGGGTTGACCCCGGTTTACAGGCTTCGCTAGAGCGCTTGATTTTGATCGAAACCGTAACCGCCGCTTTTTTATGGGTTTGACCGCTTTTGCAGGGCTCGTTAGAGATGCTCTTAGAACATCTTTAGTAGTGCCCTTAAAACACGAACTGTAAATTCGTGAGTACAAGGCACTGAAAACATGTTTTGCATTCTGATTTGTGCCGACGCAGAGCAGATACCGTAAAAAGAAAATGTAAAAACGAATATTCGGTCCATTGCTATTTTTCCCTGCCTCGTTCATCTTCTTCCTCCCGATTGCGCGTCGGTAACCTGCCATGTCGCCCGCCTAGATCACCGCCCGGCCCCTCCTGGCTCGCCGCCGTCTCGCCTGGACCTTGGTGCTGACCTCATGCAGCGCTCAGATGCCCTCGGCCAGCGCTGGCCCGCTCGGAAGCCTCTTACACTCACGCAAGCGCTGGCAGAGAGAGCCCATCACCTACAAAGCATCCTAATGAAGGGAATATGCCCGAGATGCAATAATAAAGTGGTTATTATCTTATTCCTTGTTTATGATAAATGTTTATTTTGCATGCTATAATTGTATTAATTGGAAAGGTTAATACATGTGTGTTTAATAAACAAATAAAGGGTTCCTAGTTATGCCTCTCTTATAAACTAGCTTGTTGATTAACAAGATGATCAAGGTTTCCTGATCATCCTAGTTATGCCTCTCTTATAAACTAGGATGTTGTTAATAACGAGGTCACAACATTGGTGAATGATATGATGAACATTCATCTGGAGTATAGCATTACGATCAAATTCATTATGTTTATATTGTTATAACATCATACGAAGTAATCTTAGTCCTTAGACCATGAGATCGTGTTAATTGCTAACACCGGAAGAGTACTTTGATAACATCAAACGTCACACCGTAACAGGGTGACTATAAAGGTGGGTTTGGGTACTCTAAAAGTGTTATGTTGAGGCTCATGGATCAAGAGTGGGATTTGTCCGTCCCAATGATGGATAGAGATACTCAGGGCCCTCTCGGTGATATCACATTGAGATAGCTTGCAAGCAAGTGATGAGATCACTAGAATGTTATATCACGGGAACAAGATAAGAGTGCATGTCGATAACAAGATAATACTAGGTAAGGGGATACCGATGACCGAATCTCGGACATGTAATATATTGCGATACAAAGGGATTTAGTTACAACGTTAAAGGTTCACACGATCACTAGAGTCATTGCTGAATGTGTGGGAGTCACTGCAGATCTCCAGGTCCCGCTGCTGATTATTGATCAGAGAGGGGTCTCTATCATGTCTGCATTATTCACAAACCATAGGGTGACACACTTAAGGGATACCGACACCATTTAGGAGCAAATATGTTTCAGATAAAGATTATGAAAGCGCTGGAATCATTTCGATGGAAACCAGAATTGTTTCGGGTGAAATTGCAGAAACTGGCTCTGCATGTGATATTGAAATGTTGCAGGGGGTTTTATATGAATGTTTGTTTATTAAATGAGAGATACATTAATTTTGGTGGAAAATTAATGCATGTGTGAGTGGAATTTTGAGTGGAGGCTTTTTATGAGAGTGGGAGCTCCACCCACATGAATGTGGAAGAGGTCGGGGCACCCACCATGAGTGCCACGCCATGGCCCTTGTCTACCCCCTCTCCCTATAAAAGGCCCCCTCTCCTCCTCTCACAAGACACCTCCTCGTGAAGGATCTCTCTCCCCCTCTAGAAATTATTCCCTATGGTCTCGGATTAGCGAGATACATGTTTCTAGTGGCTTTATCTGGAAATGAGTTGTTGCTTCCGCTGCTTTGCTGGAGCGAGGGATGGAGGTTGTCGGGGTGCCGGACGTGTGTACGATCACAGATGGACCGCTGCTTTGCGGTGCTGGACTTGGTGGTGCTGGAACTGCAGGACTTGCTGGTGTTGGACCTGATGAACTCACTGGACTTCATCACGATCTTGAGATCGGCAAGTGTACGACTACATCAACCACGAAATCAGTTTCGTTAACAATGCTTTGTTGATCTTCAAGGGTATGTTCTCTATGGATGTATATTCACCTGTTGATTGTATCTAGGTAGATAGATCTTGGTGCTTAGGTGTTCACATCGTAGGAATTTTTTGTTTTCTATGCTGCAAACCCAACAGTTGTATCAGAGCCGGATCTATGCGTAGATGCTTTGCACGGGTAGTACACATAAGAGTATGTGGGCGATGATGATCATTTTTATTGCATCTTCTATGTATTTTGGATATTGGTGGCATAGTGGGATGAAGTGGCCCGGACTAACTTTACATGTCCTCGCACATGAGACCTGTTCCACGATTGGCATGCAACTAGTATTGCATAAGTGTATAGCGGGTGTCTGTCTCTCCTACTATAGTCAATATCAGATTTACAATGAGTTGCTAATAATTTGCTTATCATCGTTGTGGTTCCATGTTCGTAGGTAAGACCGGTTCTATCTTCAAAAGACCTAAGCCACGTAAAACTTGCAATGGATAAATTAGAAGGATCTAGTTTAGATTGTTGTTGGGCTGGTGTCATGATATGGTAATGTTGTAAGTTGATGTATAGTTGATACTCTTACAACACACCTAAACCTGTAATTTCCATAGACCTTGGCCTTACACACAAAGGAATGATAAAAATCATACCACGATGCACATGATAGTGATCAAGTGCAAGAACCATATCATTTCACTTTACACATGTGATGTTTGCATCTTATATTGCTTGTTTGGCGTTTTAGTAGCATTATTAAATGATCCCTCATTTAGATATCAAGATAAAAACATGTTCTTCCTTAAGTACGCACCGTTTATGTTTTGCCGCTTCAAGACATCACTTGATGATCGGGTGTACTTGAATCCACGTTCATACAACGGATGTAAGACAGTTTTACACACGCAAGTACTAAGGTTCTTACTTGGCAATCCTAGCACGTACAGACATGGCCTCGGAACACGGACTGAAAGGTTAAGCATGAGTCATATAGTTGATATGATGCCCATATAGATGCTCGCCTTTGAAGCTACACCGACTCACATGATGATAGGACTTGGTGTAGTGAATTTGGTTCATGTAATCACCAAAACAACTCGAGGGATGTTTGTTTTGAGTGGGAGTTCATTTGTAATTTGGATTAGTCGAACTCAATTTATCATAAACTAAAATCAAAGTGAATTTGCATAATTTGTTGTAGTCATTGGCATCCATTTACTACCTTGCGCTTAGTTTTAATTGAGATAATAGAACTATAGAATTCTACATATCTACTTTACGAACTAGTATTGTATTGTTTTGAATGTCAATTTAAAGTTTAGAAGTCCTATTGCAAACTTTCAGCAAACTCTCTTTACTCCATGAATTTTAATAAGTAGTATTAAACCAAGAGTAACAATTCCAGTGTTAGTATCTCAAGTATCATGTTTGTCCCCATTATTCTTGATATTCAAATATTGTTTTAATATCAAGGTTATATGGCAGCTGAAAGAATTGTTTCAGAAACCATCATGTGTGGAAGATATTGTGATATCTGAAACAATGTTTATGGTTGCAATATGATAGAGTATAATTTGGACAAAAACACGTTCTCATATCGTATGAGAATTTGCGATGGTTGGAGACGCTAGGCATCCTAATCTCCCCAAAGGTTTTAGAAACTGACATTATACTCGCAATTCGTCCGTATACGCTATAGTACCTTGATCATGAAAGTTGTCATGATAAGGATGAATAGAAGATGTAGGTAAAATGTTTACTACACTAATAGATTACTAAAGAATGGATTTTTAAAAGAATGCCAACCATTTGATGATGGTGATCAACTTCAAAGTGCAAGTCCAAAGGTATTAGTATTTGACTAGACACACTTTGGACTATTGATACATTGCAAATGTATCTATAATTTTTGATGTTCCATGCTTGGTTTTATCCACTTTCTTGTGTTTTGTTCCAACTTTGGAGTACTTTTCATATGATTTCTTGGACTAACCAATTAACAAGAGCTAAAGTGCCAGCTGCCTATTTTCTGCTGTTTTTGGTTCTAGGAAAGTCAGAAAATGAATATTCTCGGAATTGGACGGGACAAAAGCCAAAGTGCCTATTTTTCCGGAAGTCATCAGATGCCAGAGTACGAGACGAAGAGGGGCCAGGGGGCTACCACACCACCTGGCCGCTCGGCCCAGCCTGGCCCGTGCCAGGGGGTGGTGATGCCAGCCCTGGCACCCCCTCGGCCTCCCCTTCCAACTATAAGATGCCCTCGGGACGTAAACCCTAAGTGCCCGATCAAAAATCCACGAAAGAGTCTGTAGCCGCTGTCATCTCCATCCCTAGATCGGGAGGGACCTGAAGCTCTTCCCGGCACCCTGCCGGAGAGGGGAATTCACCCTGGAGGCCTTCTTCATCACCATGCAAGCCTCCGGTGTGATGCGTGAGTAGTTCATCCTTGGACTACGGATCCATGTAGTAGGTAGATGGCTCGTTCTCCTCCTTTGTGCTTTCATGTCTAGATCTTGTGAGCTTCGTTCATGATCAAGATCATCTATTTGTAATTCTGCATGTTATGTTTGCGGGGATCCGATGGATATTGAGATGCTATTTTAGATTGATTATTGATTCTATCATGTCTTTGTTAGTTGTGATCTTGCATGCTTTCCGTTGTTAGTAGCTATCTTGGCCAAGTAGATGCTAGCAACTCCAAGAGTTAGTATTTATGCTCGATAGTGGGTTCATGTCTCTAGTAATCTTGGGAAGTGACAGAAATCTCTAAGGTACTAAATGTGTTGTTGCTACTAGGGAGAAAACAACAATCCTTTGTTCATAGAACAATCGTATTGTTTACTTTACACGCAGTTCGTAAAGCAATAATCTGTTGCTTGCAACTTAATACTAGAGGGGGTTCGGATGATAACCTGAAGGTGGATTATTAGTCATAGATGCAGTTGGATGGCGGTCTATGTATAATGTTGTAATGCCCAATCAAGTCTCAAAGGAGTCAAGATGATTAGTATATGCATGTATTGCTTTCTCGATGTTTGTCAATTGCCCTGCTGTAATTTGTTCACCCAGCATGTTATCTATCTTAAGGAGAGCCACCTCTAGTGAACTATGGATCCCGGTCCTTGTCTTTTACATACATCTACAATCTTTTATTGTTTTGTGTTTACTTTTTTCAAACTTTTACTTCTTTCCATTCGATACGTTTAATCCTTTGTTTTCTGCAAAACACGGTGAGATTGACAACCTCATCGCAAGTTGGGGACAAAGTTATGTGGTTGTGTTGTGCAGGTCTCCACATTGCTACTAGCACCGGTAGTGCGCCCTGCCAAAGCTCAGCTAGTAACACCTTTGGGGTGTTTCCTTGCTCCTACTGGTTCGATTAAACCTTGGTTTCATAACTGAGGCAAACTTGTTGATGTTCTCATCATACCTTCCTCTTGGGGTTCCTAACGAGCTCTACATCAACCACGCACCTGCACTTTTCTAGGCGTCGTGCATTGAGCCATCAAGCATTTTTCTGGTGCCGTTGCCAAGGAGTCAAGGACATCTTCACAAGGGGAGTCCCTCATAACCAATCTATTTACTTTGTTATTTTTGTTTTGCTTAGTTTTCTTTTTGCTTTGTTTGCTTGTTTGTTATTCAAAAACACAAAAAATTAGTTTTTCTTGTTTGCTTTCTTATTCAAAAACACAAAAAAATTAAGTCTCCTTTAGTTGTCACCTCTTCTTTAGCTCACCATGTTGATCCCTACTTTCACCCTGAAAGACCTTTCAATTGGTAGTGGTTCTATAATTGGGAAAGATAATATTGAAGAATTCTTTAATCATGTTAGCAAACATGAGGATACAGAGGATAGATCCCTTGTAGAACTTGCTCCAAACTATGATATTGCTACAGCTTCTTTAATTCACATGTTAGAAGCTAGGTTTTTTAACCTCAGTCCCTTAATGCAAGTAATGTTTCTTAAGCTTAAAGAAATTGAAGACCCTGAAAAGAGGGAGTTTATTCTAGAAACTTTGTTTAAGGAGTTCTATGATGTTGCCAAGGAAGCTAGGAAAGTCTTTGAATGCTTCAATATGCTAGGCTGATGTGTAGATGTTGTTGGTACACGAGAAAAGATGAAAAAAACTGAACCTAATGGGGAGGAACCTAAGATACCAATACCCTTCAAACTAGTAGCAATACATGATGCCATAGAAAAGAATCTTGATTGGATTGTTCCTGCAAACCCTTTTGATGAGAATAGTGAACCTAAGAGCATTGAGAGAGGATCCTCTAGAACTTATTTGGATGATATAACTTGCCTTGTTGAAAATATTTCTGGTATTGATCTTAATGCTTCTTCATTTGAGAACACTTTGATTCTTTCTTTGCTTCTTATGCCTAACTTAAAGGCGTTAAAGAAAAGTACTTATTGGGAGATAACCCAAAAGTTTTAGATGAGCCTTGGAAGTTATTGCCTCTGTAATAACCTCTCCTTATGCTTTTTATTTGCTTTTTGTGCCAAGAGTAACCTCTAATGAGAGAGAAGTACTGATTCGGAAAGTTGTTGTCCCGAAACAGATTTTTGTGCTTCACCGTAAAAATTCGTGTAAAATCTCTGGACGTCTTTTTGAGGCGCGAATTTTTGTGCTAATTCCCCAGGTTGTTATATAACTTTCGCTAGTTCAACACTTTTCGATTTGAGCAACAGAAGGTCTTCGCAAAAAATCGTCTTTACCTGCTTGTCTGTTTTGACAGATTTCTGCCATTTTCTGCATTTGATTCTTGTTGGTTCCTTTTTGAGTTCTTTTGGGAAATTGAGCTTTTTCAGGGAAGTGCTACAGTAGCTAGTATTCTAATGGAAGTTTATTTCGTGTTAGAACTGAACCTTAAGACTTATTTATCTTGAGTGCACTAATTTTGCTAATAAAGATTGTGTGAAGTTTTGTATGAAGAAAAAATTCAGGTGTATAAAAGGAATGAGTAATGAGATGAAGGATGGACTAAAACTCAAGCTTGGTGATGCCACGCATGTCACCCCAAGAAATATCCAAGAAGTACAAGCGTCAAATCTTGGGGATGCCCAAGGCATCCCCTTCTTCATCAATAAAAATTCCAGGTTTCTTCCAAACGCTTCATTTTTATTATTTCATGCACAGTTGTGTTTTTCTTGGAGCGTCTTCTTTTTTGTTTTCGTTTTGGTTTTTAGTTTGCTTTGGTTTGCTTAGTTTTCTGAATAAATTGGTTGGACCCCCTCTTTCATACATTGGTTTGCAAATAGTTTGGTTTGGTTTGGAAAAGAGTAGGAAAGTTCATGCTTATGTGGTAAAAAGAGCTTGTTTTTGACTGTGGCCTATGCTTTGTCATGCCATGCTTGATATTGTTTTGGCTTTATGATTAGTATTCTTTGCTGTAGGATGACTTGTTATAAACAATTGAGATTGCTTAATTTTCCTTGGATGAATCATGCGTTTTTAGCATATTAAAGCATAGTATAGTGGTATTCTCCTTTGATGCTTTATTTGGGTTGACTTGGCGCATGCTCACACCATGTTATGACTATCCCAAGTCACCATAGCCTTTATGATCCTTTAGGTTTCGACTTGTAGTATCACTTTATGCTTTGATCAATGATGTTTTATCGCTCTGCATGATTATGGCCATTATTGCTCGCTTAGTTTGTCGCTCCCAGTCTTTTGCTAGCCTTCACAACCAAGTATGAGTTCCACTCATGCATCCAACTCCCTAAACCAAGTTGTTCCAAATATTCCACCATACCTACCTACTAGCTTATGCTATTCCAAGTATATTCATGCTTTTGTTTATCTTCCAAATTAAACTTGTTATGAGAAAACTAGTGATTAAAGCTCTCACGAACTTGATGTCACACTTTACTTTTTGCATTTAATAAACGTGAACCATTGGGTCCTTCTTTGTTGCGTATATGCTTGCGCTTTATAAGTTGAAATTAGCAAAACCATGTTTCATGGGGAACGCTTTCAACATTGCACTTGTACTTTGTACCCCGTTGATATCATGTTCTTTTGCTTACGGATCCCGACGGTGTGAAATAAAAGTGGAACTTGTAAGATCATGGAGTTTGTATGTGTGTTACAGAAACGCCTGGGCCGCTAGCCTAAGCCATGCCTAATCATGATGGAAACTTGCAGCATCACCATAATGAGCACTCTATGAAGCATCCTCAATAAAAACCTATGCAAATAGCAAATAAAAAGATCGCTGAGATGCTCATTGTCTGCTTGCCTTGTCATTTTGATTATGGGAAAGCTCCCGTATCATGTGCAAGGGGTACCCCATTGGCGGTTCTTAATGATACACATATACTTACAATGACAAGAGCTTACTCGTGACTAAACTTGAGTAGCATGAGGATCGGTCTTCGTAAGTAAGGGGCATGAGATTTCGGTTTATAACTTGTCAAGCATATCCTATTAGTTGTGTCACTTTAACCTTAATCGCCCTAAAGATGCTTATGATAGGGGCAATGAGAGCTGAAAGCTACAAGTACCATAATTTTTGGAAGCTCTTTATGAGACTTGAATCCCTACTTCCTTTTACAAAGGCTTTTCTTCCACCATTATATTGAGTCTCCACCTACTATCTTTATGCACCTACTTTGATGCTAGCAATCTTGGCCAAGTAGATGCTAGCAACTCCAAGAGTTAATATTTATGCTCGATAGTGGGTTCATGCCTCTGGTAATCTGGGGAAGTGACAGAAATCTCTAAGGTACTACATGTGCTGTTGCTATTAGGGAGAAAACAACAATCCTTTGTTCATAGAACAATCGTATTGTTTACTTTACACGCAGTTCGTAAAGCAATAATCTGTTGCTTGCAACTTAATACTGGAGGGGGTTCGGATGATAACCTGAAGGTGGATTATTAGTCATAGATGCAGTTGGATGGCGGTCTATGTATAATGTTGTAATGCCCAATCAAGTCTCAAAGGAGTCAAGATGATTAGTATATGCATGTATTGCTTTCTCGGTGTTTGTCAATTGCCCCGCTGTAATTTGTTCACCCAGCATGTTATCTATCTTAAGGAGAGCCACCTCTAGTGAACTATGGACCCCGGTCCTTTTTCTTTACATACAATCTACAAACTGTCTACTGCTTTGTGTTTACTTTTTGCAAACTTTTACTTCTTTCCATTCGATACGTTTAATCATTTGTTTTCTGCAAAACACGATGAGATTGACAACCTCATCGCAAGTTGGGGACAAAGTTCAGTGGTTGTGTTGTGCAGGTCTCCATGTTGCTACTAGCACCGGTAGTGCGCCCTGCCAAAGCTTAGCTAGTAACACCTTTGGGGTGTTTCCTTGCTCCTACTGGTTCGATTAAACCTTGGTTTCATAACTGAGGGAAACTTGCTGCTGTGCTCATCATACCTTCCTCTTGGGGTTCCCAACGAGCTCTACATCAACACCGCCATCAAGCATTTTTCTGGGCGCCATGCATTGAGCCATCAGGTGCCAACAGCTTTATAGTCACTGTAAGTGCTAGCAAGCCTCTATCTACCAACTAGTAGTTCCCTCCATCAAGTCCCCATGAGAGGCAAATATTGAGAGGTCGACTTCTCTCAACATCAAGATATACAAAATCTAACACATGGTCACAACAATGAATATCATAATAGACTTTATCTTATTTTAATCTCATACTAGGGTTTCTCCATCTCCCCAAGAACTAGAGATCTACTCAGAGATGGGGGCAATCAACATCATGGTAATGATAATGGAAACAATCATAGATGAATAGTACTTGTATAAATCCACAATGAGTACGAGAATTACAACAAGATCTAGACAAGATGTAGATGGAATGGATGGAGATGGTGGTGATGCAGCGGTAGATGATGAAGATCGATGCCTTAGCCTCCCGAATCTGCGTAGGGCAAATATGGATCCCCGGTGGATGAGTTTCCCCTCTAGATGCCTTCCGGAGGTGAGGTTTCTACGATTTATGGGTGTTCTGTATGTCGTCTCCCTGAACCAGTTGCACTGGGTGAAACTATTTGAGGAGGTGGAGGCGGCGCCAACTATATGGCCGGAGCTATAAGGCCGGAAAATTTGCTCCCGCTGTATAGTTGGTCATTGAACCTTCTGCCTCCCTTGTTCGCTTCTAGTTTTCTTATGGTATTATTAATATTTTCCAAATAAGCGAATTACGTTGTTTTTGACTCCTTTTCTCCACAGTACAACTTCTCCAAGAATTGTATCCATTGGATCTATCATCTGACATAATCCTGGTGAAAACAGACATAAAATGTGCACGCGAGCGCCATAAAATACCAAGATCCTACATCTACAATGCAAAATAATAATGTAAAACATGATTAAAATATGCACTCATCAGCTACCTTCCCCTCCTAGCGGTGGGTTAGTTAGTATGACGCCTCATTACATGGCTGCCCATAGGCCTACCATTAGGATTGTCCGGAGGTGCCTGGAGGAAGACGAAGATGTCTTCTTAAACTTCACCATCTGAATTTTTTTTGCATGTACATTGTATATGTTTGTATTCACTGAGTAATATATGTTGCCTTTGTTTTTGGCAAAAAGGTCTTAAATATATACGATATTTTGTTTATCACCCGAGACCTTTTTGTTTTCCTGATGCCTCGAGGCTGAGTCAGCTATTTAGGTCAAAGGAGTCTTACATTAGAGCCAAAGATTTTGATGCGGTATGCTTTGGTGAAGCCCCCTAGTATCGGGTGGGTTGATGACTAGTTATCGGTTAATATAGCCCCCGAATATCAGGTTGATGAAGAGAACAATAGAAATCTTGAGACCCAGTTTTAGAAACTTATATTTATTTATCGTTGAATCGTAGAGAATACATATTTGGCATGCTCGCCTGGTCGTTGGCCTTATTGAATATAAAATGCATGAAAGTAAAAAGAACATCCTAAAATTTGTGGCATCTATCTTAAAGTACTCCATTGTTGTCTTGTTGTGTTCCCTGTGGGTTCAGGGGGTTTTAATATTTCAACTGGAGGCACAGCTTCTGCGCAGTGGACCAGAGAGAAAGGGTTGTGTCTTGTTGGCTCGCTTTGGATTGGAAAGTCAATGCACACACGGAGTCCAGTGCTTTTCTTCAGGACTATTATTGGGTTAGCTAGCCATGTTGCTTTTGTTATCCCTGTGATGTGCCATGAATTGGTAAGGCAAGGGGCCTATTGTCCAGCGGCACCGATTTGTCGGTGGACCGTGCGTTGTCTTGTGTGTGGTTTGACTAAGTGCTCATCGGGTTCCTTGGGGATTTCTTGTGTATTGACTGAGTCCAAAAAAGTCTCCCAATTCTCACGAGGGAAACCGACGAGCACGCCTTCCTATGCGGGACCAGTGTTGGAGGCTGGATAGATCGACTTTGTGTTTGCGTGGTGCACCTAATTTTCTGGAGTCTGTTCAATGGGGATAGGTCCTTCGGGTGATAGTTCCGCATCTCCAATTTCTAGCTGGCCAAATTCTACTTCCATCCCGAAAGATTCTGATATTTTGTTGAACTCTTGGTCGCAATTATCCGAACGAGTGAACCTTCCTCTTACAATTATGATCCCATTGGGGGCTGGCATTTTTAGTACCAGATATGCATAGTGGGGTACTGCCATGAGCCTGGCGAAAGCTGGTCATCCTAGGATCGCGTGGTATTGTGATGGCCAGTCCATGATTTCGAATTCGAGTTTTTTGCGCCTGAAGTTGCTCCTTGATCCGAAGACTACGTCAAGGTAGACTTTGCCTAAAGAAATCTCGGCTTTGACCACAACTATCCAGTGGAAAGTTGTATCCATGGGTGCTACATTTGTCAAGGACTAATTCATTGCTCGCAGGGTTTTGACATAAATTAGATTGATGCTGCTCCCTGCATCCAACGAAACCTTGCTCATGTCAAACCCGCCAATATGTGCCTCCACTATTAAGGTTGACTGACCCGATCGCGACACCTGAAGCGGGTGAGCAGCTCTGCTGAACGTGATTTTGTTGCTCTCGCTAGTGGAGATACACGGGTGTAGGTGGTGGCGTTGTTATTGCCATATTTACTTGTCTTGTCATCAGCTTCTGTGTCATGTTAGATGGTCGCCCTTTCTGAATCATCGACATTGCACCCTTAGACCTAGGGTACTCATCTTCTTGATTTGTTGTGGTTTGTGGCTTCCCTGCTGGCGGATGTACTGGTTGTGGTGGTGGTGCACCAATGGCTAAAGTGCCAGGTGCAGTGGCGTATCCTCAGCTTGCTTCTTCGGTTGCCTTTGCATTACAGACTTCCAACATTTTTATAAACGTTCGGCAATCCTTCATGAGATGGTTTGATCGCCTTTTGCCTGTTGAATCAACGTAGAAGTGTATAATGCAGGGTCCCTCCAACATTTGCATTGCGGACATTGGCGGTTCTTGAGCTCTTGGATGGTATCGCTGCGGTGGTTAGCTTCCTCCAATGTCATCTCTGTTGGTGTGGTACCCGCTATTGTGATCGTCGTTTCTTCGGTTGTCCCATTCGGAGAAAATAGCTGCAACATAGCTTGGTCCACTGTATCCATCGTTGCTTCATCATCTTATGTCGTTGTTGTGCCTATCCTTGTGTTCTTTGGGTGAACGAGCTCACTTATTATGTACCGTGTCTTCTCCATCAGCCCAGTGATTTTCCATGTCCATTAGCTGTGAAATTGTTTTTGGCTTGACCCGTCCCATCTCTTCTATGAATTCTCGTTGTCGAAGGCCGTTATTGAAGGCGTCAATTACCCTTTCGTCGGATATAGCCTCAGCCGAATTTTTGATGATATTCCAACACTGGATGAAGGCTCGTATTGATTCTCCCGAGTTCTTCTTGCACGCTTGCAATTGCTCCTGGGATGCATGTCGTTTGAACGTGGAGTAGAAGTTTTGGATGAACTTATCTTCAAGATCATTCCAGCTGCTGATGGATTCTTCAGGTAACTGCCTTAGCCAAGATCGAGCATCACCCGTTAGGTGTAGCTATAGGCTTTGCATTGCGGTGGCCTTGGAGCAACCATGTAGTTTGCCGGTGGCTAGATAATCTTCCAACCAAGCTTTGGGTTCCTGGAGACCGTCGTACTTCTGGCGGTCATGAGGGAGTTTGAAGTCCTTGGGTACTGGAGTCTTGCGAATCCGTCAGGTAAAGCAACAGGCTCCACATAGTTTGTATCCGTCCTTTCTTTCACCGTCGTAATATCTTCGGTTGTTGCGCTCTTCCCTGAATCTGTCGATCCTATGCTGCGTGATGTCATCTCGTGCATCATTTCGCGGTTCAGAGCCCAAAAAATGCACCTAATGTGGCGATCATGATCGTTGGGTGTGCCCCACCTGGTGAGGGCTACTGCGACGATGTGGGGATCTGTCAGGCTGTCGTGTGATTCCTTGTTCCGCTTGTGCAAGAGATGCACCTACCATGTCGAGGTTCATGAGAGCGGAGAGATGGAGAGCTGCACGAGGATCCTCAGGTGCTGGTTGAATTGTGATCAAGTATGTTTGCGCAGCTACAATTGCGGCTTGAGCTGTTTTTGCTTTGATGTGTCCTGTTGGATCTACTGACATAAACGACAAATCGAGATCTCGAGTCAGTTTGTTTCTTTCAGCTTCGGGGATATTTTGCAGTCGTGAGGTTCCTATCCTTGGTGGTGCCCCTCCAGTTACACTTCCTGATACTCGGGTAGAGCTTAGCTGCGCCCGCCAAAGACTGGACTATTCGGCTAGCCTTTTTCTCTCATCGAGTTACCTCTGCATACTTAGTAGATCCCTTTTCTTGTGATGTAGTAGGTATTGGTAGGCCACTAGATCTTCGCACGTGGCCTCGGCTGTCATTGGGACCACACCCAAAATTGCTTCCCTTGCTTTTTTCCATGCTTCGGCTGATAGCCGGAGAGTTTGCCACTCACCTCTACGTGGTTCTCCTCCTCCTTGGATTATGCGGTTGTTTGTTGGATTTCCTTCATTTTCGTGATCTCTTTCATTTTCGTGACTTTCTGCATTGTCATATGAAAAAATATCATTGGGGCCAAGGATAGGGTTACCATTAGAGTCACACTGAGTTGAGGTGTCCCCGATGATCACGCACACTTGGTGGTGAGTTATGTATGAACTAGTAACGTCATCGTCGGATCCGAGGGAGACACTATCTGGGGGATCAGTGAAATCTAGTAATTTTTGTTCTGGGTAGATTTTGGTCATCCTAATTCCGAAGTCGATACTTTTGCCGCTTTCTTTGGGTTCCGCGTTTGTTGGGCTCGATCCACGTGGTGGAGTTAGCTGAGTGTCTGATCCGAGGGAGAGATCATCGTAGAGACCATCAAGATCCCCTAGGTCTGCTGCATTTTCATAGTTTTCTTCATCTTTCTCCGGCTGGAGTGTGAACTTTGTGGACGATCTGACAAAATATGTGGGTATCGCCATAGGCGCAATTTTTTTGACCGATGGTCCCGATGAAAGAAGAGTCGAGAGGCACGGTTCTTCAGGTTCCTCCACCTGAAAGTGGAAACTTATGATGATGAGATTAGATCCACCGTTGAAATCAGCGGGGACCGAAACAAGGGTGGGCGGGCGTGGTGCCGCTTCCATCGGATTGTTGCTTGATGAAAAGGGATCCGCTGAATCCATGAATCCAACGTTCAGGTTTCCCACAGACGGTGCCAATTGACGAGGGGTAACCTCGGCAATGCCCATGGTTATGGACTTAGGGTTTCGAGGAAAAGAGAACGCTAGGGATTTCGTCGAATGTCAGACAAACAAGGGAGTCAAAGCCATCTGGTTATCGATGGACAATGCTATTATAGATTGCTCGGGGGGGGTTTCGGCACCTCTCCGATGGCTCCTCCTAGCCTATATATAATAGGCTGGGTCCCGAGAGCGTATACAGATAGGTTACATATTTACGATTACAACACCAAAACAATGTCGGTTTCTATTTCCTTATCTAGCAAAACTAAGACTTCCATTGGATGCTTCATGGGCCTTCTTCTTTGGTCTTCATGGGCCATGAGACGTTATGTAGCTAGGGTAACCAAACATAAGCACTCGAGTAATCATACCCATGTCAGGTCTTGATGGTCTTTGGTTTGTGGTATGTCGTCCCTCTAGTGCCCGTGCGGTCCTGATCTGTTTGTTCTCGCTAGATTGGAAAGACCCGCAGCTTGCCGGATCGGATCCTGGTCAGTAAAAAATTCAGAAAGTCGAGTCTGGCTCAAACTTGATAGCTGATGTCCTTAGGTAAATACTCACCTTCCGTGTCTACACCACGGAAGAAGCTGATCAATCCCCTGGTGGCCTCGCCATCGGGCGCCGTAGACCGAGATAGCCACCGGGAGCGCCTTCAAGGTTGAAGAGGTGAAGCTCTTCTATCTCGCGGTCTATAGCAGTTCCTAGGTCGTGGAAGCAGAGAAGGTCATCTTCCTCGCTATTAGAGCGGTCTCTGATAGAATACGTGTATACATATATTAGGTCAGTTGTGTATTTGTACCTAACCTTGTATACTTGATCTATATAATGAGAAGGAAATAGGCCGGACCTTGTGTGTCGAGCCAGCCCCCAATACACCTATTCATCTAGGTTTTCATGGTATCAGAGCTAGCCCTGGCCTAACCGCCCACATCTCCACTTCCGCCGTCGCCGCCGCTTTGCGATGGCCATCGACCCTTCTTCCTCGAGCAGCATGGCCCCGAGTCTCCCTCTGTCGTCGCCCCATGTGGCGCCATCCCTGCCATCGACCATACCGCCCTTCACGGTGGTGACCACGACGCCCTTCGTCGCATAGTCCACAGCAGCACTCGTCGTGCAGTCCATGCCGCCGTTTGTCGCGTCGTCCGCGGCACCCTATGTCGCGCTGCCCCTGGTGCCCTACGTTGTGTCATTCACGGCCCTATGAAGCAACGTACTCTCACTGGGGGCTCACCCCTTGTCTTTGATCTACACCGACGCCCTATCCATGTCTTCAACAGGGCCGCTCTCCGGCTTCGCCGTGCCTAACATGACAGCCGGGTCGATGGCGTGTCCTATTGCTCACCAGGGGTGGGGCCCTCCTTCATCAATGCCCCTGCTCCCACCTTCTCCAACACGTCGACACCAGCCATCATCAACATCCAATCGGCGATAACCATCCGCCTCAATAGCGAGAACTTTCTGTTCTAGAAGGCTCAAGTCGCTCCCCTTCTCCGTAGTCAACTGTTGATGGGTACTGTGACGGCTCCCTACCCTGTCCTCCGGATCACATTGGTGTCATGCACACCGGCTGGGTAATGCCACAGGCCAATCCAGCCTACAAACACTAGATCCAACGGGACCAGTCCATCATCTCGGCCTTTGTCTCTTCAATGACATAGGGGGTCCTCGAGATGGTGATGTTCGCCCACACCACAAGGGAGGCATGAGAGACACTTAACGAAGCCTTTGCGTCAACGTCCATCGCCCGCTCCTCCGACATCCGTCAACAGATGTCGAAATTGAAGAAAACACGATCTGACGATCAGCGTGTACTTCCACAAGATGAAGGCTCTTGTTGACTCACTAGCGAGCATCGGCGAGCCTCTCCGTGATGCGGAGTTCATCTCATATATTCTTGTGGGTCTCAACAAGGACTACGATGTCCTCTATCACATCGTCAACGCGCGCCAGGGCGCCATGCCCATTCGTGACCTCTACGCCCTACTTCAGGCCACGGAGCATCGCAACTCGGCAAGGTATGCTGCTGAGGCATCCGCGCACTCCTTCCCTGCCGTGCATGTCGCGACCTATGGAGCTCCTGCAACATATGGTGCTGCTTATGGCAGCAGGAACAGGCCACCTCCCCGGCTGGCGGTGCCATATCGCCCCCTGCCGCTACCTACGTGCCTTAGTATGCACGTCCTCCGGGGCCTGGCTACGCGCCCTAGCCACGCCCCCCACCACCTCCCTCTGGTGGCAAAGGGAAGAACAACCGCGCTCGTGATGTGTTGTGCCAGCTCTGCAGCATCGCCGGTCATCCTGCATAACGTTGCTACAAACGCTTCAACAAGGACTACCTTGGCCTTGGGAACAACGGGAGTGGTACTGAGCGGCAGCTCCATATGGCCATGATAGCCGCTCCCGCCCCTGGCTGCGCGCCTACACCGGCTGGTGCTCCTGTTGCCCCTTTGCACATGGTGGATCCCGCGTGGTACGCGGACTCAGGCGCCTCACACCACATCACGCATGAGCTGGACAAGCTCACCATGAGTCAGCCCTACTATGGCACCGACCAGGTTCACGCTGCAAACGGAATAGGTATGCATATTCATAATATTGGTCATGCATCTATACCTACTCCATCTTCTCGATGACTTAATTTAAATAGGGTCCTTCATGTTCCCGATGCTACTCGTAATCTTTTATCCATGAGTCAGCTTTCCCTTGATAAAAATGTATTTACTGAAGTTCACCGTTATGATCTTTTTGTAAAGGGTCAGGACACGTGGGAGCCTATCCTTAGAGGTCGTCAACTTGGTGGTCTCTATGAGATTAAAGCCCATGTTATCAAGCAGGTGCTCAGCAGTGTCAAGGTGTCACGTGATATGTGGCATAGTTGTCTAGGACATCCAGCTTTGCAAGTAGTTCAGCATGTTCTTCGTAGCCATGATTTTCCATCTATCTTAAAAATAAAGTTTCATCAGTTTGTGATGCATGTCAACAAGGAAAGAGTCATCAATTGCCTTTCCCCTTGTCCTCTCGTGTAACACAGTATCCATTAGAGATTATTTATTCAGATGTTTGGGGTCCTGCCCAAGTGTCTATCAGTAGACATCGATTTTATGTGAGTTTTGTTGATGCTTACAGTTGTTTCACCTGGCTATATTTGATCAAACATAAATCTGAGGTCTATGATGTTTTTATTTAGTTTCAAAAACATGTTGAATGTCTCCTAGATCGCAAAATCTTGCATGTTCAAATGGATTGGGGTGGGGAGTATGAGAAAATTCATCCCTTCTTTAGTAAACTTGGCATCTCCCACTGTGTGTCTTGTCCAAACACCCACCAGCAAAATGGCAGTGTTGAACGTAAACACAGACATATCATTGAGACTGGTCTTACTTTACTTGCTCATGCATCAGCTCCTCTCTATTATTGGAGTGATGCCTTTGCCATAGCATGTTTTCTTTTAAAAGGCTCCCAGTAGCACCATTGCCATGAAGACTCCCCTTGAGCATTTTCTTTGTGAAACCCCAGACTATACCTTCTTTAGAGTGTTTGGGTGTGCTTGTTGGCCACACCTTCGTCCATATAATACTTATAAACTTGATTTTCTCTCTAAGAAGTGTGTGTTCTTAGGCTATAGCTCGCTCCATAAAGGGTACAAATGTCTTCATTTTCTGTCCAAGCGTGTTTATATTTCTCGGGATGCCGTGTTTGATGAGAATCATTTTCCTTTTTCCAATAGGCCCAATATTCATCTATCACCACCACACACGGAGTCCTCTTTACTTTCTGCTAACCAATTTATGGATATTGCATATACTCCGCCTTTGCTTGCTAACCATGCTACAGGGAATCATCGAGGTGCTCGTTTGGAGCTCCTCACACCGAAAAACGGTGCCGATCATGTCGATCACGACGTGGTTGTGCCGCTCATCGATCGCATGGAGCCGTTGCATGACTCGCATGGCTTCGCCTTGGGCTGCGCCACGCCTGGCTCGGCTCAGCCTCCTTCAGCTGAGCCCGTCATGCTGCCATGGGCCGGCTCCTGCCTCGACCCCATGACCTCGACTAGACCACACACTCCAGGGTCTGCTGGGCCGTCTCCTTCGCCTAGCCCAGATGGGCCTCCGTCTCTAGCCATCCCGTCGTCGCCAACTATCGAGCAGGCTCCAGTTCCTCCACCGTCTCCTGCTCCTTCCAGCCCAGTCACGTGTCTTCGTCATGAAATTTCTCAGCCAAAAGTTCGGAGTGATGGTATTGTTGCGTGGAACACTGTGCTTGCTACTTTTGCTACATCCAATGATACCACTGAACCTCGTGATTTTTGCGAAGCCCTTCGAGTTCCTCACTGGCGCGCTGCTATGGAGATAGAGTTTGCTGCACTCAAGGATAATGGTATGTGGACTCTTGTACCGCCTGTTTCTAGAGTTAACTTGATTGACTCTTGCTGGATTTTCAAAGTTAAGCTTCATGCTGATGGTTCCATTCAGAGCTACAAAGCATGTCTTGTTGCTAAAGGATTTAAGCAACGTTATGGCTTGGACTATGAGGAGACATTTTCCCCCGTGGTAAAGCTCGCTACTATGAGACTTTTGTTGCCTCTTGCTCTTTCTCGTGGGTGGCATCTTCATCAACTGGATATTCAGAACGCCTTCCTCAACGGGTTTCTTGATGGGCAGGTATATATGAGACAACCTCCTAGATTTAGTGATCCTGATAAGCCTGATCATTACTGTCGTTTGGCTAAGTCCCTGTATGGTCTAAAGTAAGCACATCGTGCGTGGCATGCACATCTTAGCTCAGTTCTTGGCAGATTGGGATTCTCACCATCCAGTGCATATACGTCCCTCTTCATTCTTCAAAGGCCAGATGTGACTATTTATCTTTGTCAACACTCGGATTTTTAATCCCAGATGCCTGTTATGTCATATCTCACAATCCCAGGATTACCATTTTTGCGAGACATAATAGATTGATATCACAGTACATCATCCATTACAAACCATAATAAGGTCTTACAAATAAAGGATCTCATGATCCAGTGTTAATACAATCAAAGCAGCGGAATAATAAACATAGTAGTGGGCTCCATCTTTAGGGTCACAGGCAATGCTGACGATGGGAGATGATCCTAGTTGTCATAGGACTCCTGCTATCCATCATCCTAGTAGTCCTCCTCATAGTATGGCCACAGGAATAGCCAGGGACAAAGCCATGAGTACTCTTTAAGTACTCGCAAACTATCACTAACAAGTAAGGTAGTTCTAATAGGAATCTTAAGCTCTAGGTTTATTTACAAAAAACCAGGTTTATTTCTAGCTGAGTTTAGAAGCAAAGAAAACTAATTTAATGTTCTAAAGCACTTAAATGGGAACATAGTTTTCATGTCCACAACCCTGTTGTGGTCAAGTCAAAGTCATAGTTCAAGTCACAAGTCATTTTGAAAACATCTGACGATGGAACAGTATGGCCACTCCAACTGTCCATCACCGCAGACGCGGCTATTCGAGTAGTTTGACACTCTGCAGAGGTGGTACACTTTCACCACAAAATTCGATACATCCGTCAGGGATAACCCTGAATCAATCATACTTAGTATGTGGATAATCAATCATAACCTTTCAATTACACACCCTAGTATAGGCACCTCCCCTATGAGATTGGCCCCCTAGCCATGGCCATCTGCCATCCTGGGCACTACATAGGTGGACAATCATCAAGAGGTAGCCTCAGCTCAACCTCTTCCGCAAGGGAACCCATACTAAGGCATATAAACTTCCGGCTAAGCCCTATCCAATTCAGGTATTGTGGTTGTACGGTAAAATTGGAATGGTATCGCATCCAAAGCCAACCATCAGTTTTTGTAAAGGGATAAGGCTCATGCCTCAACATTTTCATCATCACACCATTGTGTTTCTCAACACATGTCAAAACATTTCAATAGAATGAATCTTCATTCCAAGGTTTTCATAATCATTTTCACCAAGTATTCCCATCTAAAGTGATCAACTTTTATGCTTAGCACTAGCCACTAAAGTTGAGGGTGTTCACTAATGAGGGGTGCTAATCTCCAATCTCATGCCATGGAATGACATCTAAGTAGGACTACTTAGGCCTAGTTTTATACTCTTTATGGTATCTATACTATTTTTCCAATACTCACAAAGCACTAACTAAAACTAAAGAACTTTAGTAAAAGTAAAAGAATAAAGCTTGCAAGTAAAAGTTGGGATTGGCATAATCAAAGTTGTATAACCAAAGAATGCCTAATGCATCTTGCTTAGGTTATGAAGTGGGCAACTGTTAACTTGCATAGTTAACTTGTAGTGCTAGGCTTGCCTTGAGTAGTGCAGTGGTTGAAGTTCTCTTCTTCTTCTTGGTAGAACTCCTCCTCCTCGTATCCCGGGTCGGTACTATCGTCTATAAAGGAATACGGAGTACACAATCACCAAACAATACTTAACTACTTCTATTTAGCACACTAAGGTTCACACTTGATGGTCTAGCATCATCAAAATCATTACATGAAACAAAGGCTTTGTCTTATTTCTTTTATTTTAGAAAAGTAATTTCTACTCACTGAAATGCTTAAGATTTAATATTATCCAATTAAAATATGGGATCATGTTGACACATGTCATCACCACATATTCTAATACATGGGAATGTGATTTAAAAGGGTTGGCCATATTTTATAAAGTTTAAGACTATTATTTAATGGAATAAAAGTGACTAGAAATGCCCATATAGCATTATTTTGGTACTAGTCCAATGTCACTGCATATAAACCTAAATATTTTTACATATTTAGATAGATCTTATCAAATGTGATTTTTGAGTGTTGGGATCAACTCAAAAGCATTTATGTTTGATTTTTAAAAATGTTTGAAATTGGAAAAGTCTTTGTCTTGTTATTTTTGGTATAGGTGATCTCTAACTCCAATTGAATTGAATCCAACAGGCTTGAATAGATAATTTAAATATCTTTCTAACAAAATTGGAATCATGCAATTTCGTTCAGTGAATCTCATCTACTGATAGAAAATGGTTGTAACTAAATTGGAAAATACTTATTTGAATTCACAGGCCTACGCGGGAAACTAAATGGGCTGGCCCAATCTGTACAGTGCGGTGCAGAGGGCTACTGACATAACGGCCCCACTAGTCAGCGACTTAGTTTAACCGAAACGGTATCTTTGAATCTAGGCCCTGCGATTAGAATCTTATCTAACGACTGAGGCTCATCGTCGACGACGAACAGCTCCGGTGAGGTTTTAACCCTAACGCGGCAGTGGGGGTCGTGTGGGGCTCACCTGGGCTCCAGCTAGGGTCGGCGATGGGGGCGAACGACTTGGTCGACGATGGCGGTTTGAACGGTGGTCGCGGCAGCTCGTGGGGCGTCTTCAATCGACGACGCCCTTCTCTTTCTGCAGCGGCGGGCTCCGGCCAAATTCTGGCAAAGCTGTGCTCACCTTGCTCCAGGGAGAAGTGTGGGAGGGTCAGTGAGGAGTGGGGAGTGTGTTGGTGTGGAGAAATGAGGCGGGGAGGGCCTCTATTTATACACCGACGAGGGGACCGAGCGGGATGGGCTGGCGTCTTCAGCGAGGGTGGTACAGCGTGATATCGGCGTGGTTGTGGGTAGGGGCGGTGCGGTGTTCCCTGGCAGTCATCACAGGTGTGATGGCACGGCACGGGGCGCCGTGGAACGGTCGGGCGCGTGCGATGCTCTACGCGGTAGCGACGGTATTCAAGACGGTGCACGGGTGCTACGGGTCGCGCGGCGGCAAACGGGGGTGTCTGGGAGGTGGTTGTAATCATGGCGAGTTAGTGCACGCGAGGTGAGGCCGAGGCGCGACGTGGGCGAGCTGGTCGGGTGCGACGCTCTGGCGCGCTCTCGGCAAGGCACAAAGACACTGGGCGCGGCACTGCTGGGGTGGTCCAAGGCTCTCCTGCGGTCGAGGGCTGGACAGTGGGTGGCGGTGGACGGTTGCCTCTCTGCTGCATGTCGTGGGAGAGGGCGGCGTGGTCTCTGGCGCTCTGTCCACTGTTGGTCGGTGAGGCTGGCTTCGGGCGGTGACACAATGGTGCAAAACGGCTAAGGGTAGCGTGTCTGGTGCTGCTAGAGGCTGGGGGAGACATGGGAGTGTAATGGGGGCATTTGGTCTAGTGATCAATGCTCCAAACAGTGAAGTTAGGCAGGATTAGATTAGTGTCTTCCAGGTGTTTGATGAAATGGCTAAAAGAATTTGAATTTACACTTATGCTTGAGTGTCCATGGTTGCTTGGATAAGTCAAGGTGAATTGAATTGACTGGTTTTTGCAAAAGTGTGATGTTACCATATGAACTTGATGCAAATTTGAACTATCCTTTAAATATATTTGAAAATAGTTTATGTGGGTTTGCAAAGTGGGCTTGGATTCATTTTTACTTGGTCTAGCAAGGGGTGAAAAGAAGTGGAATTGTTTCTGTTAGAAATTCTTTGCAAGGAACACTCAAAGTGGCCTAGTGGTTAACTTCGGTTAAAATGACCATTTGCTCATATCTTTTATATTTGATTTCCTTTTCTTTTGAAATTGTTTGTAATTGGCCTAGATGATGTAGTATTCATCACTAAACCATTTATCATTTGTAGCAATCAAACATGGCAATTACACTCAATTATACACTAATGCAAATCACACATGCACTAATATAGACTTTTGGAATAAAAGTTTTTGTTAACCCTAAACTTGGATGATTAGAACTTGATAATCTTGATTAGGGTTTTTGGGGTATTACAAACCTTCCCTCCTTAAACAAAATCTCGTCTCGAGATTTAATAAAAACTTGGAACAAAAGAGATTTGGAAACTTGGTCCTAATGTAATCCTCTCGCTCCCAAGTAGCTTCTTCTTCAGTATGGTTACTCCACTGGATCTTGAGAAACTTGATACTCTAGGTCCGGGTGGTTGATACGTCCATAATGTATCTATAATTTTTAATGGTTTTATGCTTTTAATATTCTTTTGATACCCTTTTTTATATGAAGTTTATGATTTATTTGTACTAACCTACTAATAGTTGCAAAAGTGCACAATGTTATTGTTTTACACTTTGATGTGTAGGAATTACCAAGAATACAAGTGGAAACCTTATTGGAGTCAAATTGGGATTTTGCAGAAATCTGTCTCAAAACTCTTTTTGAAGATGATCATGGTTCAGGTCGAAGACGGCATCAAACGTAAAATACTTCAACTACAAAGTTGTTGGAAATTTCGTGACAAACGTTCTGCATATAAAATTTAGCTGATTCTGAGTCCGGATGGGCCCGATAGGCATGATTTACTACAGCCCAAGATGGGATGACGGAAATCCGAGAAGCTATATAAAGGGAGGAAACCTAATTCGTGGTAGACACCTCCACCCACGAATTTGCAGCCACCAAAGCCACTTTTTTTGCCTCCCCCATGGATCCCATCTCCATGGGGAAGGGCTCCCAAGAATCCATCAAGGAAGGGTGCTAAGGGGCGGTGCTCGCCTGTGATACCGCCGACGGGGAAGGAGTCCTCCGCGCCGCTGCCGCCTCTTCACCATCTTCACTGCCATCTCCATCGACTCCACCACCATCTCCACCGCTGTTGCTGACTCCCATGATGAAGAGGGAGTAGTTTTTCCTCGAGGCTAAGGGTTCTACCGGTAGCTATGTGTTCATCTCTCTATGCATGATCATATTGTCATCATGAGCTTTGTAATCAAGTAGATCTACTTTGCTACTCAAGTGCTTTAATAGATCTCTGCTCTCCCCATGTGTGTGAAAGTGACAGCGTGCACACCATGGTGGCACATAGGCTAGGATTACAAATACTTGTTATGAGTTATATTTGGAGTTGGATGTCTTATGAAATTGTAGTGTTTGTTGAACTCATCTAGTACTCAAGGTGACAGTGTGGGGTTATCTGGATGGAAAAGATAAACTTTGAGGTGTACTGCTATAGCCCTACCATGGATTAGAGTGTCCAACCGGAGAGTAGTTCAGTGTAGTATCATAAAGAAGAATATATTTATATGAGAGTGTTCACTAGTGAAACTATGATCCCTAGGCCATGTTTCTAAGCACTGAAACACCATTTGCTATTAGATCTATTACATGTTTGCTTGCTTCTATCTTTATTTCAGTTTTACTTTAGTCTTTT
The DNA here is from genome assembly GCA_910589775.1 of Avena eriantha. NCBI lineage: Eukaryota > Viridiplantae > Streptophyta > Magnoliopsida > Poales > Poaceae > Avena > Avena eriantha. Next base: position 190,717,714 of record OU342746.1, on the reverse strand, counting down.
CCACACCATCAAGCTATTTTCTAGCACCGTTACCACTTATAATTATCCATACCACTTGTATTTCACTATCTCTTCGCCGAACTAGTGCACCTATACACCTGACAAGTGTATTGGGTGTGTTGGGGACACAAGAGACTTCTTGTATCTTGATTACAGGATTGCTTGAGAGGGAATACCTTTGACCACTTCCTCCCTGAGTTCGATAAACCTTGGGAAATCCACTTAAGGGAAAACTTGCTGCTATTCTACAAACCTCTGCACTTGGAGGCCCAACAAGTGTCTACAAGAATAGAAGTGCATAGACATAAAGCTATTTTCTGGCGCCGTTGTCGGGGAGGTAAGGTAAAAGGTATTCACACCGAAGGATAAAAGAAGAAGAACCTCCCACGACAAACGCCTATTTTCTGGCGCCGTTGCCGAGGAGGTAAGGTAAAAGGTACTCACATCCTCTGGTGTGAGTGCTCGAAGTTATTTCCTTTAGATTCTGCAATTTTGTATTTTTGTTTCTTGTTTTCACTAGTTAGGCTTAATGGAAAACAACAACAAAATTAAAGAGCTTTATAGTATTTATCTTGAGTTAGGACATGAAGTGTTTGAAGAGAAAATTAAAAAACCTATGGAACTTTATTTGCATGCTAATAGAAATGTTGTTAGTATGAATTCTTTGGACACCATTATTGCTAATGCTATGGAAAAGTCTAAGCTTGGGGAAGCTATTTATTATGAAAATGATCTTTTTAGTTCCCCAGCTTTGGAAGATAGCTATTCTATTGCTTATGATGATACCAAACCTCCAATATATGATGGTTACAATGATGAATATGATATTTTCAATCTACCTACTATTGAGGAGAAAATTAATTATGATTACAACATGTCTCCTATATTTGATGATTATGGTGATGAGAATAATAATGATAACTATATTGTTGATTTTGCTCCCACTACAACTAATAAGAATGACTATGCTTATGCGGAGAGTAATAATTATTATATGCATGTGGCTCATGATAAGAATGTTTTATGTGATAGTTATATTGTTAATTTTATTCATGTTGCTACTAAAAGTTATTATGATAGAGGGAAACATGGTCTTATGTATCTCAACATTATTAAGTTTCCCCTCTTTATGTTGAAAGTCTTGAAGTTGCACTTGTTTTACTTTCCTATGCTTGTTGCTTTGTGCTTTCATGACTTGTTTCTTTACAAGATTCCTATGCATAGGAAGTGGGTTAGGCTTAAATGTGCTTTGAATTTTCTTCTTGATTCTCTCTTTTACTTCAATTCATATTTCTTATGTGAGCATCTTCTCAAACTATCATGCCTAACTTAAAGGTGTTAAAGAAAAGTACTTATTGGGAGATAACCCAAAAGTTTTAGATGAGTCTTGAAAGTTATTACTTCAGTAATAACCGCTCCTTATCCTTTTTATTTGTTTTTTGTGCCAAGAGTAACCTCTAATGAGAGAGAAGTAATGATTGGGAAAGTTGTTGTCCCAAAACAGATTTCTGTGCTTCACCGTAAAAATTCGTGTAAAATCTCTATACGTCCTTTTAAGGCGTGCAATTTTGTGCTTCTGCCCCAGGTTGTTACATAACTTTCGTTAGTTCAACACTTTTTGATTTGAGCAACAGAAGGTCTTTGGAAAAATTCGTCTTTACCTGCTGGTCTGTTTTGACAGATTTCTACCATTATTTGCATTTGCTTCTTGTTGGTTCCTTTTGAGTTCTTTTGGAGAATTGAGCTTTTTGAGGGAAATGCTACAGTAGCTTGTGTTTAATTGGAAGTTTTATTGGTGTTGAAACTGAATCCAAAGACTTATTATTTTGAGTGCACTAATGTTTCTAATAAAGATTGTGTGAAGTTTTGTATGAAGGAAAATTTTCAGGTGTATGGAGAGAATGATGTAATGAGATGAAGAATGGACAAAATCTCAAGCTTGGGGATGCCATCCCGTATCACCCCAAGAAATATTAAAGAGGTACAAGCGTCAAAGCTTGGGGATGCCCAAGGCATCCCCTTCTTCATCAATAAAAATTCTAGGTTTCTTCCAAACACTTCATTTTTATTATTTCATGCACAGTTGTGTTTTTCTTGGAGCGTCTTCTTTTTTGTTTTCGTTTTGGTTTTTAGTTTGCTTTGGTTTGCTTAGTTTTCTGAATAAATTGGTTGGACCCCCTCTTTCATACATTGGTTTTCAAATAGTTTGGTTTGGATTGGAAAAGAGTAGGAAAAGTTCATGCTTAAGTGGTAAAGAGAGCTTGTTTTTTACTGTGGCCTATGCTTTGTCATGCCATTCTTGATATTGTTTTGACTTTATGCTTAGTGATCTTTGCTGTAGAATAACATGTTATAAACAATTGAGATTGCTTAATGTGCCTTGGAAGAATCATGCGTTGTTTTAGCATATTAAAGCATAGTATTGTGGTATTCTCCTTTGATGCTTTATTTGGGTTGACATGGCGCATGCTCACACCATGTTCTGACTATCCAAAGTCACCATAGCCTTTAAGATCCTTTAGTTTTCAACTTGTAGTATCAATTTATGCTTTGATCAATGATGTTTTGTCGCTCTACATGATTATGGCCATTATTGCTCTCTTAGTTTGTCGCTCCCAGTCTTTTGCTAGCCTCCACAACCAAGTATGAGTTCCACTCATGCATCCAACTCCTTAAACCAAGTTATTCCAAAAAGTCCACCATACCTCCCTACTAGCTTATGCTATTCCAAGTATATTCATGTTTTTATCTACCTTCCGAATTAAACTTGTTATGAGAAAACTAGTGATTAAAGCTCTCACGAACTTGATGGCACACTTTACTTTTCTTGCCCTTAATAAACTTGAACCATTGTGTCTTCTATGTTGTATATGCTTGCACTTATTTGTTGGGGATTAGCAGAACCATGTTGTCGTGGGGAACGCTTTCAACATTGCACTTGTACTTTGTACCTAGTTGATATCATGCTCTTTTGTCTATGGATGTCATCGGTGTGAAATGAAAGGGGAGCTTGTAAGTCCATGGAGTTATGTATATGTGTTAGAGAAACGCCTAGGCTGCTGGTCTAATCCATGCTGACATGGTGGAAACCTGCAGTGTAACCATAATGAGCTGTCTATGAAGCATTCTTCTTATAAAAAAAGAGTCGGATATTGAGAAAAAGGAGAAAAAGGAAAAAATATATATTATGAAAAGAGGAAAGAGAGAAAAAAGCACCATATTCCCATGGTAAATAAGAAGATTGCTGAGATGCTCGTTGTCTGCTTGCCTTGTCATTTTGATATGGGGATTCTTCCGTATCATCGGGCAAGGGGTACCCCGTTGGCGGTTCTCTATGATACACATGTACTTACGAGGAACTTATCGGTGACTAACCTTGAGTAGCATGAGGAGCGGCCCTCGTATTCAAGGGACATGAGATTTCCAACTTATACTTTGTCAAGCATATACTCCATAGTTTGTTCACTTTAACCTTAATCACTTCAAGATGCTTATGATAAGGGCAATGAGAGCTGAAAGCTAGTAAGTACCATAATTTTTGGAAGCTCTTTATGAAACTTGAATCCCTGCTTCCTTCTATGAAGGACTTTCTTTTACTTTTATGTTGAGTCTCCATCTTATATCTTGATGCACCTATTGAGAGAGCATAGTGACCATTCTTAGTTTAATGTGCATTGTCCCAAAACTTGTTGATTGATGCATAACTTTGATATTGCTTGTTCTTAAACTATTTGTATCTAGTCACCCTTATTAACTTTGAAGGTGTCCTATGCATTTATGTTTGCTACTCTATGAGGGACAAGCTGAATACCATTCTCATTATTCTTTCTTTATGTGAAACAAACAAACGTCTTGCAAAGTATTGTTATTGATGAATCTTTTGTTTGTGCCTTTTCATGTTACAACATAGTTGCTATATATTATTGTTAGAACTATGTCTTTCATGCTATGTTTAGAGTACCTTGATCCCAGATATCAATGCTTTTACAATAATGATGATCAAGATTGTATTGGCTGCATGTCACCTCAAAAATTATATTGTTTTTATTGTTTACCTACTCGAGGACGAGCAGGAACTAAGCTTGGGGATGTGATGCGTTCATAACATATCTATAATTTTTGATGGTTTTATGCTATTAATATGCTTTTGATACTCTTTTTTATATAAAATTTATGATTTATTTGGACTAACCTACTAATAGTTGCAAAAGTGCACAATGTTCTTCTTTTACACTTTGATATGTAGGAATTACCAAGAATACAAGTGGAAACCTTGTTGGAGTCAAAACGGGATTTTGCAGAAATCTGTCTCAAAACTCTTTTTGAAGATGGTCAAGTATCAGGTCAAAGACGGCGTCAAACAGAAAAAACTTCAACTACAAAGTTGTTGGAAATTTCGTGAAAAACGTTCTGCATATAAAATTTAGCTGATTCTGAGTCCGTACGGACCCGATAGACCCGATTTACTGCAGCCCAAGATGAGATGATGGAAATCCGAGAAGCTATATAAATGGAGGAAACCTAATTCGTGGGAGACACCTCCACCCACGAATTTGCAGCCACCAAAGCCACTTTTTTGCCTCCCCCATGGATCCCATCTCCATGGGGAAGGGCTCCCAAGAATCCATCAAGGAAGGGTGCTAAGGGGCGGTGCTCCCCTGTGATACCTGTGGCGGGGAAGGAGTCCTCCGCGCCGAAGCCGCCTCTTCACCATCTTCACCGCCATCTCCATCGACTCCACCGCCATCTCCATCAACTCCACCGCCATCTCCACCGCTGTTGCTGACTCCGATGATGAGGAGGGAGTAGTTCTCTTCCTCGAGGCTAAGGGTTCTAACGGTAGCTATGTGTTCATCTCTCTCTATGCATGATCATATTGTGATCATGAGCTTTGTAATCAAGTAGATCTACTTTGCTACTCAAGTGCTTTAATAGATCTCTGCTCTCCCCATGTGTGTGAAAGTGACAGCGTGCACACCATTGTGGCACTTAGGCTAGATATTACAAATACTTATTATGAGTTATATTTGGAGTTGGATGTCTTTATAAAATTGTGGTGTTTGTTGGACTCATCTAGTACTCAAGGTGACAGTGTGGGGTTATCTAGATGGAAAAGATAAACTTTGAGGTGTGTTGTTATAGCCCTACCATGGATTAGAGTGTCCAACCAGAGAGTAGTTTAGTGTAGTATCATAAAGAAGAATATATTTATATGAGAGTGTTCACTAGTGAAAGTATGATCCCTAGGCCATGTTTATAAGCACTGAAACACCATTTGCTATTAGATCTATTACATGTTTGCTTGCTTCTATCTTTATTTCAGTTTTACTTTAGTCTTTTCCACGCCATCAAGCTATTTTCTAGCACCGTTACCACTTATAATTATCCATACCACTTGTATTTCACTATCTCTTCGCCGAACTAGTGCACCTATACACCTGACAAGTGTATTGGGTGTGTTGGGGACACAAGAGACTTCTTGTATCTTGATTGCAGGATTTCTTGAGAGGGAATACCTTTGACCACTTCCTCACTGAGTTCGATAAACCTTGGGTAATCCACTTAAGGGAAAACTTGCTGCTATTCTACAAACCTCTGCACTTGGAGGCCCAACAACTGTCTATAAGAATAGAAGTGCGTAGACATCAGTGGTTCTAAAGGCTTCTTCCAAAATACGAATGGGCACTTCACGATACGTCAGATCCTTGTTGATATCTATGGCTTGGTGATCGATGTTCTTGAAAACTCTGGTCTTCTCCGGAACTTCTAAGCATTTGCGAAGTAACGAGATATGGAACACATCGTGGATGGCTGACATCTCCTCTGGTGATTCCAGTTGATATGATACTTCTCCTCGGCAATTCAAAATCTTGAAGGGTCCAATATATCTGGGGGCTAACTTCCCTTTTAGTTGAAAACGTTGCATTCCCTTCCAAGGTGACACTTTGAGATACACAAAATCTCCTACATTGAAGGTCAGGTCTCGACGTCTCTTGTCAGCATAACTCTTCTGTCTGGATTAGGCGGTCTTGAGGTGCTCATGGACTTTGTGAACCTTCTCTTCAGCTTCTCGTAGGATGTCGGGTCCGAAAATCTGACTCTCTCCTACTTGCGACCAATTCAAGGAGGTACAACCACTACCACAGGACAGAGCTTTGGTAACACAGACTTGTGTTACCACATGTCCAAAACAGTGTTACTGCGCCATATAGTAACCTGTTTTGTGATGTGTTCCATTAGACCGTGTTACTAAGTGGTCTCCCAAGTCACACATGATAATTGTTACCATATGTGTAAAATTGTGTTATAATTTACATTGTAGTAACATGCATATTATGTGTTACTTTGTGCGTTGGTAACACATTTTTGTAACTATAGTAACACTGATAGTAACATATTTGCCTTGATGTAAAACATTGTCGATAACATATTTTTACAACTACGGTAACATAATTAGTAATAACTTTTTAATCTTTAGGATACAATTAGTTACATAATATTCCAACCTCGTAACACTACAATTTATAGTTGCCAACTACCCTAGTAACACATCTCATACTCATAGTAACACCATAAGTATACTTCTACGTTAGTATTTTATCAATATTAATGTACATTTATTATTATAAACACAAAATTAGGTAACAAATTTAAGGAATATACATTAAATCAAAGCACATGAACAATTAGTTAATTATTTCTATTATGATGCACCATCAAAAAGACAGCAAACAGACACACATCACATCGCCAAATCTAACATATATCAAGATTACCAATATACAAGTTTATAATACATATTCATTACAATAAATAAATAAATAACAATATTATTGTGCAACAGCACAACATCCATATCAATTTGAATAGAGAAAATATAATTGTCAAAAAGACTACACCATAGCATTTGCATCAATTCGACCAAAGACTAATATCACATGAATGATATTACATTTTTCAACATAGAATATATTACATTTTTTAGCTTAAACTATAATTATTGCTGTGGAAAATCTTTGAAATTTATTTGCTTCTTGATCCAACCGGAGAATTCAGCTGGAACTCAATTATCCTTCTTTATTATCCGCTGCAACTCAATTATCCTTCTTTCCAATTTATAAAAGAAAATGAAAACTTACGGTTAAGAACTTGTACACGTATATGATTCTATATGGAAGAACAAAATAACTTACAAATACCGTCAGCCAAGCAATTAAGAATCCTTCAGAAAAAGCATCGCCAATTGTCTTGCAATCATCTAATTCCCTTACCAACTCCTCATTTTTTTAAATAGGTTTATCTATGCGCACAAGTGCAAATTTGGCACCTAACTCGATGCCACCGGCCTTAGTTGCAGGATCCTAATAGACTAGTACACCTAATTTATTAGATAGCACATTATTAAAGTACGACATGTGTGCAAGTTTGTTCCACTTATATTTTGAATAGTACCAAAAACAACATGCTAATTTGAGCAGTGCGATTACCAGATCTTATTCTATTTGTATCATGAATAGTAATCAATACAATTAAAAGTAAGTACACACTTAGAATATTAACAAACACGTACCAGATAGTATACAGAATTCCTAGATCAGTATACAGATTTCCTTTTTAACACAGTAGTACATATTACGAATTAAAGAAATTTTTTAACACGGTAGTATAGATTACAAACTAAAGCTACCCTCGAGAAAATTAATGAAGTTGCTTACATGATCTCAAGGAGCTACCAACCGGTATAAATTTATAACACTAAATGACCTGTCTTGTAATTAATCGCGGGAGAAAATAACTTGGCGAATCAAGATATTGTGCAAACCAACAATTGTAGAAGTTCCTAAAATAATTCTTTATGCCCCTCCATTAATATTGTTCAACAATTCCTTAGAGTAGCGAGCAAAAGAAAAACTAAACTATCTAAATGTTACAAAATCTTACATTTTTCAAGGTCCTCGGCTTTGCTAAAACCCCGGTTACTTGCTCTGATGCAATAAGTTATCATATCTCCCTACTAATTGTGCACTCCAGTACACTTAGACCAATGATGAAACTTTGATTAAAAGAAAACTTACTATATCATCAGAAGAGACACCGACATCCTATAGGAGAATGCAATAAGTTGCTCTGCCTGTTCAGAAGAGACAACGACATCCTGTAGGAGAACGCTCTCATTTGGATGGTCACATGGAGCAATATCATTGGTAGCCTTCTCCTTAGACACGTATAGGTGGACAGTTTTCTCAATCTCAGGATCAGACAACATTTTTATCACAACACTTTCATCTTCAATCTGAACAAAGTAGGCGTTGCCTTGCAGGTCTTTTTTTGCATAGTATAGGAAGTCAATTATATCGAAGCCAACTTCCTCGATCATCAAGATGAAATCATAATACGAGACATGACGCCTCATTATAGATCTTTGTAGAATGTGGGCCTCTTTATTTTCATCTTCATAATGTAGGTATATGGTCAACAAGTCAATCACCATCCTACATATAAATAAAAATGTCAATCAGACCTTCCTTTAGACTACATGGTGCATTAACTTGTCGAAAACAGTGTAGTGGTCAGCTACTACTATCATAGATAGACAGATTTCTCAGTCTAGAGCCAGCTTATCACTTTATTGTTACAGTAGAAGTGTCAGATCTAGTTTAGTCTATCTTCTAAACAATATATGTTTGGTTCTGTCAAAGACTTATAAGTTAAACAAGAAATTAAAAAATTTATATCTCTGTAAACTAAGATGTAGAATTGGTAACAACACTAGCAAATGTGATTCCAGTAAAAAATCAATCGGGAGCCAAGAAGGCATATTAATATTGCTGACGCGAGATGAGTTCCAGAGAAGAAAACTAGAATTAACAAGATGCACTATATGGTTTTATCACCACTAACATTGTGGTACTAATCTCCGTATCATTTGTCACACTATGGGGATATTATGCTTAGAATTTGCTGGGACTCAAGTCACACTTACAGTTTGTTCTATCATTTACAGAACTATATCAGCAGAGCACTCGTGTATCAAAAAGTCTGAAGCTTTTATTATTGTATAACAAGGAACAACTACAACGAAATTAATTACTCATTGCAATGTAAAGAACAAGGAGATGCGATCCCCAAAACTGATTAGAAAGGGTCAAGTGCTCTAGAGGGTTGCCTAGTGGTGTACTGGTGCACGTGCCTGAAGAAATACCTGAATTTTACGGTAGCAGCTGGCGGCTGCGCGACAGGGAGCAGCTGGCAACTGGTAGGCGCGACGGGGAGCAGCTGGTGGGGTGGCCTGGGCGGCGGAGAACTTCATCATCACTGTTTCACTTCATTACTCAGAATTAGGAAGGAAATACGTGTAGTTTGACAATACTTGCAACCTTTGATCTCGTTTATAGCATATACTACTCCCTCCATTCAATAATGCAAGACCTAGTTATTTCAAAATAGACTAGATTTGGACTAAAATGGATGAATCTAAATAATAAAATGTGTCTAGGTACATGCATTTTGAAGAAAAGCTAGAAGGTCTTAAATTAGTGAAGGGAGGGAGTATTTTTTTCCTTCAGTTGATTATGTCAAGTCTGTAAAACTTAATATATGGGAAAAGATGGACAGAAATCTCACCGGAGTGATGGAAATCCATAGCACGAATTGTTCTCCTACGTTAGTTCTCCTGCCTGAAATAAGAGGAAGATAAGTACAAGAAAATTATTTGGCAAAAGTCAAAATGTAGCACAAATTTTATAGTTCTGCAGAAAACAATAATGCTACTTGATAACTATTGTCCAATAATGTGTGTGATGCGTTGCGGCGTGCTCAGATGAAGGTGTAGTACTCACGCCCATGCCATGTTGTAACTCTGCAAACTTGAAACCAAATAAACCCAACGACAAAAATGCAAGAGTGAGCTCAGGATACTCTCTGCTCAACATGGGTTATACTCTGTTACGTACACTGCTATAAAATACTGGGTACACTTGGGCCATAAAATTTCCTTTAGCCCTCAGCGTCGTAGGTGGCATTAATCCCAAGTCTACCTCTAAATCAGGTATGCATGTATTTGATGGACTCCACCTCAAATCTATCTAAACTGCTACACTATATTTTGTCAACTAGGTTTCATGCCATAATAGTATTCGACCCAACTATCCAAAGTTTCCTGCATACTGAATGTTTTTCAGAGGTCCATTAAACCAAGTTATCCATGTTGTACAGTCTACACCAAGCAACGGGTGATTTACTATATATAACAAACTAGTTCTATGCAGCCTTTTCCAATAAACGATCATTGGTAGAGTGAATGAATCTAGCTCGGAACACTTCAACCAGAAGCTTATTCATGGAGAACTAATCAGTTGATAGATGGCCAACCTACTAGAACCCAACCCAATCGATGGTACTTCTGTACAGCCAGGGAGAACGTGTACCTGACGGTGTTAATAACAGCAGCCTGACGACCGGCCCCGTGTGGCAACAACTCGCCGACAATTATATACAGAAATCGTGGCGGAGTCAGTAGGCAGCTATAGCTTTCAACGGTAGGGATGGAGGTACAAATCGCGGACGCATCCCCTGATGCATTTGTGTACACCATGGTATTCCACCGGAACTACAAAGGGAGCTGGAAATTAAGAATGGATTGCACGAATCAAGGGAAAGGGATGGAGAAGAAAGGGTAAAATTAGTTCAACGAGACAAACACCTCTTCCTCAGCGTGTGAAATTGGAAGCATATCAGCGACATTGACGCCCTCCCTCCAGCTTGCCGCGAAGGTCGTGGATGCTGTCGAAGGACAGTGCATCTGAAGCAACGGATCTGCAGGCGACGTGGAGCATCTGGATCTGAAGCGGCGTCCAGTCGGCGGCGACGACCAGTCAGCGGCGGGGTGCCCTAGGGGCAGTGCTAGGCGAGGCGATAGGAGCGGGGTCAATTGAGGATTTTGGTAGAAATTAGACCGGCCGGTGCGGGGTGAATTGAGGATTTTGTTACGTGACTCAAAAAATTATCACGTCGCGCTCTTTATAAAAAATAATTATATACTTATTTTTTTCGCGGTTTAAAATAATAATATACTTCAATGTCGTCTACTCCCTCCGTTCAGAAATATAAGACATTTTAGCTTTGTGCAATGAGTGTATCTAGACACTTTCTAGTGTATAGGTTCACTTCAAACCTCTACGAATCTATATATTAAAAGATGTCTAGATATATTCGATTTACAAAATTAAAACGTCTTATATTTCCGAACGAAGGGACTAGTTGTTAGTGGAACTCACTTTATGATGATACCATGCGATATAATATGTGTGATTAGTATGAGTCGTCGATATATTAGTTAAAAATCTTTGGTATTTATTAAGTTTTGATGGTTTTCTGCTTTTAGGTACAATTAGATGAAATGAAAAGAGAAAAATAACAAAAAAAAGGAATCAAAGAAAATTGATAGTTCCAAAATTTCTGAATGTTTGCAAGATAGCGGCTAAATCCATTGGTTAATTAAAAATAATACTTGACCCGGTTTACGAGGAAAACCTAACTAAAAATTCATACACACTAATCTATGTGAAAATTTTGACTTACGAACCACAATCATATTAGCACACAACAAAGACCCACCTTGTCTAATCTTCGGCCAAGAATGGCGAGGGGTCAGACACAAGGCCTCTAGATCTCATCACAATCAATGCATGACATCTCGGAAGCACATCCTGACTTTAAGATAGGACATGTCTACATACACCCACCTATAACGCCTAGGAAAGTCAATAAGTGGACAGTAGAATCTGACCGGGCCTAGGGAAAGCGTCGCCAAGGAAACGACACAGTGTATTTTACACCCATGGAGGCCCACATTTTAAGTAGCGGCCAACACTGATTTCATATGTCGTTTGCGGACTCCAAGAGCGACCCGAACAACGCTCTCTAAGGAGACAACATCATGGTGTTGTCGCTAGTTTCTCATGTTGACCGATAGAGGGCCAAAAAATTAGGGTCTTGATTGAGACTCTCCAAGAAGGTGATGGCACCAAAAGCAGTGACATCGTCTTCCTTGGTGGAGACCGAACTCGCCTGTGGACGAGTCATCGGATGACTGTAACACCTAGTACGTAACATAGTTGTTCGTGTTACTGAATTTGTTTGTAACAAAATTGGCGCAATACAAACTTATATGTTACTACATTAATATGCCGGTAACACATTCTTCGATCTTACCATGTATGTGTTACTATCCAACTGTGTAACACAAACAATGAGTTACTGCGATTTTACCCGTAACACAGTTTTTCAAGTGTTACATTATTGTGTTACCAAAGCTCTGTCGTGTTGTAGTGAACACTTCCTTCCATATAAGAACTCAAATGGGGCCATTTGAAACTAGCTTGATAACTGTTGTTGTATGAGAATTCTGCGAAAGGCAGACAATCTTCCCATTTTGATCCATATTCTGGAACACAAGCTCTCAACATATCATCTAAGATTTGGTTGACTCTTTCGGTTTGTCCATCGGTTTGCGGGTGATAAGTTGTGCTGAAGTTCAGCTTGGTTCCTAATCCTTCTTGGACTTTCTGCCAAAATCTTAAGGTAAACTAGGTTCCTCGATCCGATACTATGGTCTTAGGAGTTCCATGCAAACTGACAATTCTAGCAATGTACAGCTCGGCTAGCTTCGAACTCTGGTAGGTGGTCTTGATAGGTATAAAATGGGCTACCTTGGACAGTCTATCAACTATGACCCAAATAGAGTCATTTCCCTACTATAAGTAGGCAAACCGGTGATAAAATCCATTCCGACAGAATCCCATTTCCATTCTAGAATCTGCAATGGTTGCAAAAGTCATGCTGGTCTCTGATGTTCCGCTTTGACTCTCTGACAGATATCACACTTGGCTATGTAGCATCCGATTTCTCTCTTCATCTGGTGCCACCAAAATTGCTCCTTCAAATCCTGATACATCTTCGTTCCTATGGGGTGGATAGAATAAAGAGTATCATGAGCTTCTTGCATGATAACTTGCTTCAGCTCGGAATCTGCTGGCACACATATACGTCCTTTGTACCACAAAACTCCTTCTTCATCTTTGGTGAATCTGGGCACCTTCCCTGTACCGATATGACGCTTGATTCCGTCAATACTCACATTTCCTTTCTGCGCTTCCTTGATCTGACTGATCAAAGTGGATTGAAGTTCAATGCTAGCTAAAAATCCTTTGCTAACTAGCTCCGTTCTAAACTGCTCCAACTCTTCATGCAAACTTGGCTGGGCTTCCTTAATCATGGTGTTTAATCTACACGGCAATCTGCTAAGAGCATTCACTACCACATTGGCTTTGTCGGGGTGATAGTGAATGTCAAGGTCATAATCCTTGATTAACTCTATCCATCTCCTTTGCCTCATATTCGGCTCCTTCTGAGTGAAGATATACTTCAGACTCTTGTGATCCGAATAAATCTCACAACGGTTACCCATAAGGTAATGACGCTAGGTCTTCAAGGCTAAAACTACGGCTGCTAGTTCAAGGTCATGGGTAGGGTTATTTTTCTCATGCTGCTTCAGTTGTCAGAACATATATGCTATGACTTTGCCTTCTTGCATCAACACACATCTGAGACTAATCTTGGATGCATCACAATACACATAAAAAGGCTTCTTGATATCCGGCATAATCAGAATTAGGGCTAAAATCAATCTCTTCTTGATCTCTTGAAAACTTGCTTCACATTTGTTCGTCCATTCGAACTTCTTATCTTTCTTCAACAATTGGGTCATTGGTCTTGCGATGCTTGAAAATCCTTCTACGAACTTGCGGTAATATCCTGCTAATCCGAGAAATGCGCGGACTTGGGTTTGAGTGGTTGGGGCTTTCCATTCTTCAACATCTTTGATCTTGGCGGGATCAACAACGACTCCTCCTGTCAACACAATATGTCCTAGGAATCCTACTTCCTTTAACCAGAACTCACATTTGCTAAACTTGGCATACAACTGATGTTCTCTAAGGGTTTTAAGGATGGTTCTCAGGTGTAGCTCATGATCTTCTTCTGACTTGGAATAGCTCAGAATATCATTGATAAAAACAACGACAAATTTATCTAGAAAGTTCATAAAAATCTTATTCATGAGATTCATGAAATAAGTGGGGGCATTGGTCAATCCAAAAGACATGACCGTGTACTCATACAATCCATATCTAGTGGTAAAGGCAGTCTTTGAAATATCCGTTGCACGAATCTTGAGTTGATGATAACCAGTTCTAAGATCAATCTTAGAAAACACTATGGCACCAGTCAAATGATCAAATAGATCCTCTATCTTCAGCATGGGTACTTGTTCTTGATGGTGACATCATTCAGCTTCCGGTAATCCGTGCACAAACGGTTACCTCCTGTAATGCCCGGGAAAATATTCCCTAATTAGATTTGCATGTTGTTTTTATTTTGTGCATCATCCTGACATCATGCATATTTTGCCCTGAAATATTTTCAGCAAAAGCTTATTTTGTTTTCTAATTAGTCCTATTTCTTTAATTTCAAATTAAAACCTCGATCTCTTCCAGATCTTTTATTTGTCTAAAAACTATTTGTAAAAGGCTTTTAAAATATAATAGGAATTAATAAAACAAAATTTGTTTTTTGGGGCAACCTAGCCGGCCAGGCCCAAGGCCCAGCTAGCCAGGCCACCCCAAACCCTAATCCTACCGCCTCCCCTCCCCTGCGCTGCACGCCACACCACATCCAACCGCCGTTGCACCCGGTAGCACGCACACACCCGCCCTCACCCTGTCATGTTGCAACGCACGCAGCGCGCGCTGCACACTTCACATCTGGGGCCACCCCGATCGATCGACACCTCAACCCGGGATCCTCTCCTTCCTCTGTGCTCGCGTTCCCCAGGCCACCTACCCCGCATCGCCCCTCTTCCTGGTCTGCTCGACCACCGTCACTAGGACCGAGACGAGCCTTGCTCGATCTCCTCCCCGCCACCCCTCTTCTCCGCTCATGAGCCCGCAACCCGCCGCCGCGTCTCTCCCCATCGCGAGGTGCCCCGCTCGCCCTGATCCAATAGCTCCACCATCACCGCGAGCGACCTCCTCCTCTACGCCTCCCAGCTCTGTCGCCAGCACTTCGTCGTCGTCCCTCTGCGTGTCCCCAACGCCACCATCGACCTTGCCCTTCGCCCTAGCATCTGCTCCTCTCCGGCCGCCGCCCTGAGCACACCACCCGCGTCCCTATGTCGCCGGCGTCCGCCTGCAGTCGCAGGAGCCCGAGCCCCTACGGCATCGAGCCAAGCACAACTGCCCTTCTGGTTTCCTTCTGCATGGCCGACCTCTGCCTCTCTGTGGTCCTGTTTCGTCATTGCACCATTCACCGCTGACCCTTGAGACCCATCACGGCAGCAAGCTCGTCGTGCAGCACGTCTTCGCCCTCTGCTCCAACCCGTGCAGCACCGTCATCCAAGCTCGTTTCCCTGGTGCCCTTCATCAAGTACCGCTCCAGCATGCTGCCAAGACGACATGGTGCTCCAGCCCATGCTCGTTCTCAGGTGCTCACGGCGCTCAGCCTCCTGGCCTATTGTTGACACGCCCATGCTGGTCGTTGCTACCAAGAAGCTCCATATTGGTGTTGGTGTGGTGTGCTGCTGCTCAATCCTACAATGAGACATGCGAAGATCTTTTGGTTAATAAGGCAGGGATGATGTAAGTGCTGTGAACAGAACCCAAGACCCCGACGCTCTCTTCATCCCCTCTGAAGCCAAGATCTCCGAACCCCAACGTGTGACCCCTTTCTCGAAACCCTATTTTATAAATGAGATATACCTATTGCATTAACTCGTTCATCTCGCATTCATATCATTGTGGTTTGGGGGTATTTAGCTGATTCACCTAAATTAAATATGGAGACTACATGCGGGCTATTCTAGTCTTATATTTCCTCCATTTAAATTTGTGTAGCGAACCGATGCCATGATGTGCCTTGTTAATTTAACATTTAACTTGCGGGGTAGTTAAACGACTTGAACCATAATATTTAATTGTCGGGACCGTGATCCCGCTTAATATTGTTAAGATAGGCCGCATATTGCCATGCCATGCATCATATCATAAACATGCTGGATCTTCGCCGTAGTATTAAATATTGCATCGGGTGTTCTTTCTAGTGCTTTGCTTCTTCACCGGTTAGGACGATGAGTCGATGCGAGATGCAACAAGCCTTCAGTCACCGACTTTGTCTCACAGGCGAGCACTCTCCCTCTTTCTACCTATTTTGCATTTATAGTCTTTACTTCCTTCCTTTGATCTATTGCTATCCTTATTGTCGATGCTCTAGTACCTCTCCCTTTAATTACCTGCTCCACTATATAGCCTTGGTTATCCTACTGCCATGTTTGAGTAGCTAGTTTTGCCTTTGCGAGTCGTAGGCATGCTTAGTACCGCTCTCATATAGGTGCACCGTGATAACCGGATATGGTTGATAACATGATAAGTTGAATTGGTGGTGTGTTATGGTTATGGTTATGGTTTCACCTAATGATAAGGCCCCGGCAGGGACCACCTTTAGGAACTGCTTGAGCTTCCCTAGGACCCATTCGTTCTACGATACTAGTTCTGAGTTGATCGCGCTAACCAAACATGGGGGCCCCTGCCCCCCCCCCCCCTCAACTACCGGCGCTATTCATTTATCCATAGGGTCACAAAATTGGTTTTACATTTGGTGCATATGCATAATATGTCCTCGGACATGGGTGAGTTGTTATGTCTTCGGACTTGGTGATATGATTTGGAGGACAGCCCGGGCATTGCATACATAAAAGCGGTACATGCCGTCGGTTCAAGGGGAGCTCTACAAGTTATCTTCCAAGGCCGTTTGGTATAGTAGTCATGAATGTTGTGCCACCTTGAGACTTGGCCATGCCTCTGGGCTGGATAAAACACAATAGGTGATACCTCTGGATACGCGCGTAGTTATGGGACAGTTCTTGTTGTGAGATTCGGAAGGCACGCGTATTATATTGCCTGAAGGATTGAACATGCGTTTGGTACAGTAGTGCACCCCTGCAGGGTAAATCTTTTCGAGAAGCTGTGTGTCCACGGTTATGGACGCCTCGGGAGTACGGTGTCATGATCATAGACAATGCCGCTAATGTTTTGCCTCTAATAACATGACTAGTAATTAGTCTTATCAACTAAACACCTGCTTACTTAAAATTTCCACCGTGTGTGTTCTGCAAGTGGACTTCCTCGACTGGTCTTTGAGGGGGAAATCTTCGGATGGGTTATGCTTGGTGTTATATTATACTTATCGTATAGCGCTCTCTTATATCTCTCTAATAGCCGAAGTTGTAGTGTGTCTCTATAAGTTAGATAGTGCAAGCTTTGCTACCGCTGAGCCCACCATACCTATGTAGGCGAGGACCACCGAATTCTAGCCTCGCTGTGTACTGGCCTCAGTACTGACAGCTCTCTTTCTGTTTTCTTTTGCCCTTTGCTGGCACCCCTTTGCTTTGACAGGTATAAGATCGACAACGTTAGCAAGGTTACCCCTTCAGGCTTGGCCTGGGCAGGGTTATGGTCACCGCTTGGTTATTCTTCAGGACTCTTAGTCCAATTTGGATCTTGTCCGTACGCGGACACTATTTTGCTTTCTTCAAGATTTGCATCTTTGAATTGTATCATTTGTATTCTTGACTCATTGAGTCATTGTTGTATATATAAGTTCTTATGGACTTTGTTGTAAGCTATTGTGATGTAACTACTTGTAATAACAACCCACCCACACGAAAGAGTTTGGTGGGTGCCTTTGAATCGCTTCTATGCGGATTTTGGCGGGAAATGTTGAGATCTGCATAGACCCGATTCTGGGGCGTTACACCTCCATCCTTCTTATGCACAAACAAAACAGGCAATCTCCATGGCGATGCGCTTGGTTGAATCAAACCTTTCGCCAGCATAGCATCAAGTTGCTTCTTCAACTCCACTAATTCAAATGGGTTCATACTATAAGGTCTCTGAGCTATGGGTCCAGTTCCAGGAATTAGTTCAATGATGAACTCGATATCCCGATCTGGGGGCATATCGGGCAATTCATGTGGGAATACGTCGGGGTATTCACAGACTACTATGACTTGGTCTAGGGTTGGTTGGGCTAGACTCTTGTTTCACTTGAATTGACGGGGCAACATTTCAGATACATGCTCTATTGATACTCCAGAGCTAGTGGTCATGGTTATGGATTTCTTGGCACAATCAATTAATCCTTTATGTTTCGACATCCATTACATTCCTAGTACTACTTCCAAACCTTTGGTTCCAAGTACTATTAGATTAGCATAAAAATCTATGCCATGGATTCTGATAGGTACAACCTTGCAAATTTTTCTAGCTTTGGTGGTTGAGCCAGGTATTTGAACTATCATAACATGCTTCAATTTTGTTGGTTGAATCTTACTAGTGCATGCAAATTCTTTTGTAACAAATGAGTGCGATGCTCCAGAATCAAACAACACTCTTGCTAAAACTGAGTTAACAGAAAACATACCCAGAACAACATCAGGCCCTTCCTGGGCTTCTTCAGCATTCATGTGGAATAGACGGCCGTTGCGGTTGAGCGAGTTCCCTGGGAATCTCCTTCCAGGCTGAACACAGCATTGCTACTGAGCAGGTGCATTCACATTGGGGGCTGCTGCAAGCTTCTTGGGGCACTCATTGGAGTAGTGACCTTTGACTCCACATTCAAAGCAAGTAATTTGGGACTTGTCTTTTCCTGCGATAGGCATAGCATTGCTTCTAGTCCTTGGGGCAGTATTGTTTTTGTTATTGTTTTTATTGGACTTGGGTGCTGCACGGTTGAAGTTATTAGAGTTGTTGGGGTTGTTGTGGTGGTTTCCTCCAGACTTCAAGTTTCCTCCGCTATGATTGGGATAATTGGGACGGGACATAGGGGTTTGTTGTTTCTTGGGGCATATCCTGTAGACGGGTTGGGGCGATACTTCTGGGTATTGTGGGATCTAGTCTGGTGCATCATCCTGCGCTTGCGATTGTCATTGGCTTGGTTTATCTTCCCTTCCATCTAAATGGCAGAGTCTACTAGCTCTTCTAGATCTTCAAAACGGATGTTGACTAACACAGTCTGCATCTCATCATGTAATCCATTCAGGAACCTTTCCTTCTTCTTGGCTTCGGTGTTAATCTCATCAGGGGCATATCTAGCTAGGGACAGAAATTTGTCCCGGTATTTAACTACCGTCATCCTTCCTTGCTTCAGTTCCCTGAACTCATCTCTCATCCTAGTGACCAAACCTTGGGGCACATGGGAGCGACTGAACTTGATCTTGAATGCTTCCCAAGTCATCATCTGTCCGTCATTCATGGTACGGGTTCTATCCCACCAGATTCTTGCATCTCCTGCCAGATAATGGGTGGCAAACAATACTTTATCATTGGCTTCAACTCCTACGACCTCCAGGTTGTTCTCCATGGTTTGCAGCCAGTCATCATCATCTAAGGGTTCCTCGGATTTACTAAAGATAGTTGGATTGGTATTCTGGACGTTTTTGAGCTTGGATCCATGGGGATCTTGGTTTCCATGGCCTTGATTATTGTGGGTCATCTGAGCTATCTGTTGAAGAGTGGCTAAGTTGGCTTGGCATTCGGCTCTACTAGCTTCACGGTCGGAAACTAGCATTTGCAGAATCTGCAGCATCGGGTCCTGAGATGAACTGCTCCCTCTGGGGTTTCCACGAGTCATCTGAAGATTGAGATAGATAATGAGATAAGAGGGAAATTTCTAAGGTTCATGGTTTTGTTTCAAAAGTTTTAAACTTTGAGTTTGACTCAGGTTTTGCAAATTAACAACTTCCTCTCATTCATTCATTCAAGGCACATCATACAAACACACACCACAACACAAATAGAAAACAGATGGTTTTAAGAACCATTCTGTGAAACTACGATACAGTGGGACCGGTACAACTCATTCCTACGGTAGTGCTCAAGTGCATCTAATCATCATCAATGAAGTCGGAATCATCATCATCAGTGTGGAACTCCATGGCATCATCCTCCAGGTAGTCATTGTCATCACTGAGGTAAGAATAAAGATCTCCCTGGATATGTTCACCTTCCTCCTCCTCCTTTGCTTCAAGCTGGATTTCCTGTTCACGGATGGTCTTCTCGAGAGCGGCCACCTTCTTGTAAAGACGATCGATGGTGCGATCCTTCTTGCCGCACTGACGACGAAGTGATTGGCGCTCCTTGGCGAGAATGGCGAGGGTCTGATCCTTCTTGACTGCAATGGCATGGTTGTGGTTGGCGTAGGTGTGAGCGTTGTCCAACTCCTTCTGCCTATCATACAACATGAAGTCAAGATTGTCCACCTGGTGCTTCAGCTCCGGGTGTCCTAGCATCTCCAAGGGCATTCCCATAGAATCACGCCTTGTGAAGTGAGCAAAGCGAGTTCCCTGGATCAGGTTGATGTTCTGTCCACACAGACGGGCGAGAGCTTCATGCATGGCCCTGGCTAATCCATCTAGCCAGTTGTTCTCCCTCAAGGTGAATTAGATCTTCTCCAAAATGGGTGCTTCCATCTTGCCTCTGAGATCTGCAACTACCAGCCATTGTAGATCTCCTCCTACGTGATCATTGAGTTGTGCCCGGAAGAACTCCGGGTGCGGGCGCTCCAGGTACTCTGACAGTGCATCTAGATCCCTCTCAAAAATCAGGTGGCCTCTGTTGCCCAGCTGGTAGAACTTGCTATACTAGACTTCCGTCTATAAGAATTTAAGGTGAGCAAGTTAGTGAGGTGATCAAGTGTGTCAAATTTTATGTAGAATTGCAAGAATTTTTGAGGAACATGAATCTTTTTGAAAGATCTCAAGGATAAGAGTGGGAATAGGTTTTCATAAATACTCACTTCTTGTTTTGAAACTAAGTTTTTGTTCGGGCGTCCATTCTAACTAGGGTCTCTTATGGTCAGGATGGCTCTGATACCAACTTATCAACACCTGGATTTTTAATCCCAGATTCCTGTTATGCCATACCTCGCAATCCTAGGATTAGCATTTTTGTGAGACATAACAGATTGATATCACAGTACATCATCCATTACAAACCATAATAAGGTCTTACAAATAAAGGATCTCATGATCCAGTCTTAATACAATCAAAGCAGCGGAATAATAAACGTAGTAGTGGGCTCCATCTTCAGGGTCACAGGCAATGCTGACGATGGAAGATGATCCTAGTTGTCATAGACCTCCTGATGTCCACATCCTGGTAGTCCTCCTCATAGTCTGGCCATAGGAATAGCCAGGGACAAAGCCATGAGTACTCTTTAAGTACTCGCAAACTATCACTAACAAGTAAGGTAGTTATAATAAGAATCTTAAGCTCTAGGTTTATTTGCTAAAAGCCAGGTTTATTTCTAGCTGAGTTTAGAAGTAAACAAAACTAATTTAATGTTCTAAAGCACTTAAATGGGAACATAGTTTTCATGTCCACAACCCTGTTGTGGTCAAGTAAAAGTCATAGTTCAAGTCACAAGTCATTTTGAAAACATCTAACGACGGAACGGTATGGCCACTCCAACTGTCCATGAACACGGACGCGGCTATTCGAATAGTTTGACACTCTGAAGAGGTGGTACACTTTCACCACAAAATTCGATACATCTGTCAGGGATAACCCTGAATCAATCATACTTAGTATGTGGATAATCAATCATAACCTTTCAATTACACACCCTAGTATAGGCACCTCCCCTATGAGCTTGGCCTCCCAGCCATGGCCATCTGCCATCCTGGGCACTGCATAGGTGGACAATCATCAAGAGGTAGCCTCCGCTAAACCTCTTCCGGAAGGGAACCCATACTAAGGCATATAAACTTCCGGCTAAGCCCTACCCAATTCAAGTATTGTGGTTGTACGGTAAAATTAGAATGGTATCGTATCCGAACCCAACCATCAGTTTTTGTAAAGGGCTAAGGCGCATGCCTCAACACATGTCAAAACATTTTTCAATAGAATGAATCTTCATTCCAAGGTTTTCATAATCATTTTCACCAAGTATTCCCATCTAAAGTGGTTAACTTTTATGCTTAGCACTAGCCACTAAAGTTGAGGGTGTTCACTAATGAGGGGTGCTAATCTCCAATCTCATGCCATGGAATGACATCTAAGTAGGACTACTTAGGCCTAATTTTATACTCTTTATGGTCTCTATACTATTTTTCCAATACTCACAAAGCACTAACTAAAACTAAAGAACTTTAGTAAAAGTAAAAGAATAAAGCTTGCAAGTAAAAGTTGGGATTGGCATAATCAAAGTTGTATAACCAAAGAATGCCTAATGCATCTTGCTTAGGTTATGAAGTGGGCAAGTGTTAACTTGCATAGTTAACTTGTAGTGCTAGGCTTGTCTTGAGTAGTGCAGTGGTTGAAGTTCTCTTCTTCTTCTTGGTAGAACTCCTCCTCCTCGTATCCCGGGTCAGTACTATCGTCTATAAAGGAATACAGAGTACACAATCACCAAACAATACTTAACTACTTCTATTTAGCACACTAAGGTTCACACTTGATAATCTAGCATCATCACAATCATTACATGAAATAAAGGCTTAGTCTTATTTCTTTTATTTTAGAAAAGTAATTTCTACTCATTGAAATGCTTAAGATTTAATATTCTCCAATTAAAATATGGGATCATGTTGACACATGTCATCACCACATATTCTAATACATGGGAATACGATTTAAAAGGGTTGGTCATATTTTATAAAGTTTAAGATTATTATTTAATGGAATTAAAGTGACTAGAAATGCTCATATAGCATTATTTTGGTACTAGTCCAATGTCACTACATATAAACCTAAATATTTTTACATATTTAGATATATCTTATCAAATGTGATTTTTGAGAGTTCGAATCAACTCAAAAGCATTTATGGTTGATTTTTGAAAACTGTTTGAAGTTGGAAAAGTCTTTGTCTTGTTATTTTTGGTATAGGTGATCTCTAACTCCAATTGAATTGAATTCAACGGGCTTGGATAGATAATTTAAATATCTTTCTAACAAAATTTTGCAAAAGTGTGATCTTACCATATGAACTTGATTCAAATTTGAACTATCCTTTAAATAGATTTGAAAATAGTTTTTGTGGGTTTGCAAAGTGGGCTTGGATTCACTTTTACTTGGTCTAGCAAGGGTTAAAAAGAAGTGGAATTGTTTCTGTTAGAAATTCTTTGCTAGGAACACTCAAAGTAGCCTAGTGGTTAACTTTGGTCAAAATGACCATTTGCTCATATCTTTTTTATTTGATTTCTTTTACTTTTGAAATTGTTTGTAATTGGCCTAGATGATGTAGTATTCATAACTAAACTATTTCTTATCATTTGTAGCAACCAAACATGGCAATTGCACTCAATTCTACACTAATGCAAATCACACATGCACTCATATAGAATTTTTGGAATAAAAGTTTTTGTTAACCCTATACTTGGATGATTAGAACTTGATAATCTTGATTAGGGTTTTTGGGCTGTTACAATCTTATAGTCTATGTTGATGATATCATTGTTATTAGCTCCACTGCGGTTGCCATTCCCAAGTTGATCTCTGAACTTCGGGTTGATTTCTCTATGAACGATCTTGGTGTTCTTCATTATTTTCTGGGCATTGAGGTGGATTCCTCCTCAACAGGCAGTCTTATTCTTCGACAGTGCAAGTATGCCCTTGAGTTGCTTACGCGTGCTGGTATGTAAAAATGCAGTTCCGCTACTACTCTTATGTCATCTTCTGAGCATTTTTGTAGTGTTGATGGTGATGCTCTTTCTTCTGAGGAGGCTACTCAGTATCGCAGTATTGTTGGTGGATTACAGTATCTTACTGTGCCATGTCCTGACATGTCCTTCATCGTCAACAAGGTGTGCCAGTATCTTTTTGAGCCACGTACTCCCCATTGGGCTGCTATTAAACGGATCCTTCGCTATGTATGGTTCAGGGTTGACAGTGGTCTTCACTTTCGGTCTGCTTCATCCACTCTACTGTCTGCATTCTCTAATGCGGACTGGGCTGGTAATATGGATGATCGGCGATCCACGGGGGGATATGCCATCCTTTATGGTGGTAATTTGATCGCCTGGAGTGCTCGTAAGCAGTCCACAGTTTCACGTTCGAGTACCGAGTCTAAGTATAAGGCTCTGGCTAATGCTACAGCAGAGCTGATCTGGGTTCAATCATTGTTACAGGAGCTTGGTGTTGTACAAACTTAACCTCCAGTATTGTGGTGTGACAACATTGGAACCACCTATCTGTCAGTCAATCCAGTTTTTCACGCAAGGACAAAGCACATTGAAGTTGACTTCCACTTTGTTCGTGAGTGTGTTTCTCAGAAGCAATTGCAGATTCGGTTCATCTCATCTAAGGATCAAGTTGCTGATATTTTCACTAAACCACTTATGTTGCCCTTGTTTAATCATTGTAGGCGTAATCTCAACCTTGTATTACCGGTTGTGATTGAGGGAGGGTGATAGAATACGTGTATACATATATTAGGTCAGTTGTGTATTTGTACCTAACCTTGTATACTTGATCTATATAATGAGAAGGAAATAGGCCGACCCTTGTGTGCCGAGCCAGCCCCCAATACACCTATTCATCTAGGTTTTCAGTCTCCAGGCAGCTGAGATCATCTCCCTCGCAGTTCCTACAGGGTCTATAGGCCGATGGACGTGTCTGTTGTGGAGGGTCGACCGATGGCGCGGCCGTAATCCAGCCGCTCTCGGCCGGGAATCACGTGAAAATAATAGGGGAGGTCCTAGCCACGAGGAATTGGTTCGGGAGGCGTCGGCTCGCCCGAATTGTTCCGGCGAGCGAGCAGCAGGGCTTGAGTTCAGTGCTTTGATTTTCTGAGACTCGGTGCAGTCATCTTCTGAAGTTTAGTTCAGTCTTTCTTCTCGAAGTGCAGTTCAGTCGGTAGTGCCGGCTGGAGATAGAGATGGCCCTCAGCGGTAGGGGTGGAATCGAGCCGAGCCAAGCTGGCTCGTGGCTCGGCTCGGTCGGGCTCGACAAAACTCGAGCCGAGCCTAGGCTGGGCTTGTCACACAAAAGCACCAGAAAATGGGCTCGCGGCTCGGCTCGAGAGGCTTGGGGCTCGCTCGTACGGCTCGACGAGCCAAACACCCTGAGCGAGGCTGAGAGAAAAATCCCGATTCCCCATCCCTCTCGTCTCGCCAGACCCGTCGCTCTCCCGCTTGAGTCCACGCTACCACCGGTGCCGGCTGCCACCACCAACGCCGGCCGACACCACCGCGAGCCTCCCCTTCCTCCTCCGGACCTCCTCTCATGGATCCCCACCCCAAGCCCCTACTGCTCCTCCCATACTAGATCCCCTCGGACGCGCACGGTCCTCGCTCGTCTAGGATTAGCAGAGGCCGCCGCACGCCAGCCCTTCGCCTGCCGGCCCTCCGTCACCCACCACTGATTGCTGCAACTAGTGTGAGATCTCAGATCTCATAGTCTGTCCGGCACAAATATTTGGTCCGTCCGTTTTGTTTTCCGTCTGGTTTAGTATGCTCACTGATCCCTAACAAAACCGGTCTCCTACTGCCTGTACATGTAACCAATCTGGAGCTTCGAATTTGTTTGTCCTTCCATGGTCAAAGAGAGAAGACATGGTTTGCGGTACGGGGCCCCTTGTAGAGTTGTAGTTGTATGGCTGAGCAAAAACCAGTCTCCTATGTTGTTTCTGCAATTTTCTTTCTTTTCTAGTAATCAGTACGAGATTAGGCCAGTATCTATTTTCTGATATTGTAGTTGTATTGTTTCTCCCTATTGCATCTTGCAGTCAGCTGGAGCATCGTAAAAATATGACTTCTCTCCTATACATTAGCTACATCTGTACTTCTGTATTGTGCTGGGTGTTCAGAATGCAGCCCAATTGGTATTTTGATACGTCTGTGACTGTCTAAATGTGTGAATATGATGGTGTACATTTGTAGTGTGAAATATCTGTTTGGTTTATATTGTGAACTTGTGATGTACTCCCTCCATTCGGAAATATAAGACATTCTATCTTTGTGAAACGAATGTATCTAGATAACTTTTAGTGCATAGGTTCATTCCAAACCTCTACGAACTTATAGACTAAAAGACGTCCAGATACATTCGATTCACAAAGCTAAAATGTCTTATATTTCCGAACGGAGGGAGTATGACATGTTATCGTTATTGATCCTTTGTAAAACTTTGTATACTATGATTATGATATGTATGTATTCATGTTCAATTGTTATTTATAATTGTGAATTGTTACATATTTAGGAAATGTCATGGTAATTTTTTTAATTACACCGAGCCTTCGAGCTGGCTTGCGAGCTTCACCAAGCTAGCTTGTCGAGCCACGAGCCTGAGTTTTAGGATTTAGGCTTGGCTTGTCCAACCTTCGAGCCAAGCCTCGAGCCTCAAGCTTTGTGTCCACCCCTACTCAGCGGAACCACTCCTCACCTATCTCCTCTGAATTTCACCGGCCTCTGGTGCAGCCCGCACACCTGCTGCTCGCTCGCTGGAAAAAAAATCAGTGCTTTTGCACATACTGATGCCAATAACATAACTAGCTACCGGCCACACCAAATAAGAAAAGCAAGTATCTGGTGTGAAAGCACTGATTTTTTTCTAAGACCAGCGTCAAGCTGCCCATGCATATTTTATTAGTGAAGGAGATTTTAAAGATTCGTAAGCTTAGACACAGCGTTTTGCATAAGTCAGTGTAGAATGTCCCTTCTTTCAAAATTGCAAGACCTCCCCACTTATCCTTTTCTACGAGCGATTGGCATTCCAAGGGCCGATCGTTACTATGCCCCCTACCTTGTTGAATGAGATACTAAGTGACACCGTTGAAGGAGTAAAAACTGCAAAGATATTTTTGGTTTAATCTATGACATATTTTGCTTATTTGTAGGAGTGCACAGGTGTAAATAATTGTCAATTGACTACTATGTCAAAGATGTGTTTTTCGTTTTTGTGGTTTGCAGCATACAAGGATGCAGTACCTCTTTTGAAATAGGCGACTAGGTTACAATAGAATTATCAACAATGTCCTCTACAAAAATAATTATCCGCCATGGCAAATCACTCTCTTCATGGAACAGGACAGCCGTCTATGTTTCTTTAAAGAGTCTCTTATTACATGTTTCTTCAAAGAGTCTGCATTATACTTACTGATATTGGGCTTGTAGAGAAAATAGGAATGCCCCACGTGGTGACGATAAGTGTTCAAAAAGGAAATAAGAGATAAGTAAGATGACACCAACTAACATGGAGGGAGAAAGAGAGAAGCCGCCCAATCTCATCAAACTGTGGTCTAGAATTAAGCTCGAGGCATGTCAACTTTGATTCACTTTTTGGTGAAATATAACAAGTGTATGCATATGCATTTGATGCTGCACTATGTGAATTGAAAATTTTAACATTTGGAAAGTTATGTTACTATTTATGTGCATTTCATATTTACATGTGTGATGACCACCAACATTTAACAGACCGTAGTAACATACGGGCATTCGGCTAGTAATCGTAGTTGTTACAAGATGGGGTGTTTTAAGGGGCCTACTAGAGTTGCTCTTATTTTTACATCTGTCGCACCAAATACTGTCTAACAATTTGGTCAAATACTACTCACAGGCACCTGGTTTTTAATTTTACTTAAATTTGGTCAAATACCACTCATAAGGCGGTGCCTATTAGAGTTGGAGTTGTAATTTGGTCAAAGATATTGTTAATTACTACCCGCAAAAAAAAAAGATATTTGTTAATTACAACTTCAACTCTTCAAAACAAACGACCCCGCTACCAGTTACACCATATTTTTTCTCCCAAAATAAATTGTTGGGCTACAATTCACCACAAATGTCACATATATACGCCCCTGCTAATGATATCCAAGCAGAGATACTCTTTTGAAACATAAGTTAATCAACTGTGTTCTTCACATGGATGAGCAGTATATTACAACTATTAGACATAATATGGTGCTTAAATAACAGGAGCACGTGTATTTGGATTGCCAACTTCCAGCATCAACGAAAAAGGACATGAAGAACGTGTGGTGCTTATAGTTACAGTTTGGATTGATGACATCCAGCATCACCAGAAAGGATGCATTCTTATGCCATTAAGGGTGAAAGGGACTAGTGCAAAAATGCCCTGCAAGAGAATTCTTTGTTATAACCAACAAAAACTGAAATGATTTAAATGCACCACACCATTAGGCATTGAGACCTTGACAGTCCAATTGACCAAATTTCTTCGGCAACATATTTGTTTGTAACATAGAGGCTCACAGGAGAGCAAGCTTTCTATCCACTTTTTACTATTGGGGTCATTACTGTAGATATAAATATACCATTCAGCATAAACTAAAACAAAGGTATATACATCAAGCTATATGGCAACTGATGGTGCTCGTTAGTTCTATGTTCATTTCTTATGTGACAATTTCTGACATTGTAGCTCATTGCTCTAGATATATATCTTCTAAAAAATGTTGCAGCTACATGTTATTTCAAGTATTCCACTTGGGTTGTTTTTTATTTCTAGGCATAATGACCAAGGGAACGTATGCTAACAAGTCAGTACTGTAGCACATAAATAGGATGCTTACTATAACATTTCAAAATGGCAATTAACCGATGCTTTGTATTGCATTTGTCAGTCACTAGCATCATGGACAATAGATTTTTATAACAGTGACTAACAAAAAAGGGAATCGGTGCTAGCGGTATATTGTTTGAACTGAAGAAGAAGCACTTTTCTTTTTCTTTTGTGAGATAATAAACAATTTCCGTTACAGAAATAAAGAGCACAGCCGTATAAATCAATTTTATAAGAAGCATTTGTAT
The DNA here is from genome assembly GCA_910589775.1 of Avena eriantha. Lineage (NCBI taxonomy): Eukaryota > Viridiplantae > Streptophyta > Magnoliopsida > Poales > Poaceae > Avena > Avena eriantha. The sequence goes on along the minus strand of OU342746.1, from coordinate 190,688,824 downwards.
AAGGAAACATGGACGGGCTAGGTAGTAGGTACTTGACAAGCATCTAACTGTTCTTGTTTTATTTCCTAAGAAAACATGTGCTTTCCGTTTATTTTGCACCGAAATAGAATAGTAGGTGTGCAATTGTGCTTTAGAAACTGGGGTACTTACAGCAATTGTGCAGGCAATCAATCCAGACTTCTCCCGGTGATCCAAAGCAACAAAGAATAGAAGAAAAGCACCAATATACCAGGGAATTGCAGCCAAGAAGAACCCCAGTAAGAACCTTCAAAACAAAGCCAATCCAAAGTCTTCAATATGGATTGATTATGCTTTTATCTTTTTTTCTCGAACAATTGTGCTTTCAATTCAAATTCGCAGGTAAGAGCAATGAACTTACACAAACTCCTTAAATGAACGATTATACCAATTCTAAAGATGGCAAGACAGCAGAACAGTCGAGCGACAAGTGCGCAACACACTCCACAAGTAACTAAGCCAGTTTAGGACATCCTCTTCTGTCGTACCAATTTAAGTCCTAATCCAATTCCACTTTCCAGTGCCATTTGACCATCACATTACTCTGTATTTCTACCTAAGGGTCCTTACCCACCCAAATCAATAACAGTACTATTAGTACTACTACCTCATAACTTCTCACTAGCATGGATGGATTATTTCGGTCCTGAAGCATATATTCCAAATTGCCCACTCCTGTTAACTGAACTTGCTACGGGCGACATCTACTCGTCAATCCCCCGTTAACATACCAAGTAGCAACCACGTGCTCATGCTGTCATCCATAACTTTGCCAGATCGATTCAAGTCAATCCACACCGATCGCATTGGAGACAGACACCACCAAAAGCAAAAGCACACTTACAGAACCCAGCCGACGCCGACACCGAAGAACGGCAGCCACGGCTCCCGGACTGGGAGGCCCTCCGCGAACACCTGCTGCTGGACGGTGCGCGGGAAAGCAACAACACTCTCAGCACAGCACCCTGCACATCAAGGAACACAACTGAGGAGTCGTTTCAGTCTTCACAAAACCAGAAGAGGGGAGTGCAGGAGAAGGAGCGCCGACCGTTCAGGGAGGGGCTGTAGGCGACTGCTGCCACGGGCGCCGGAGGCGGAGGGGGGAACGTGCCGTAGTGGTGGTGGTAGGGGGAAGGCCTGTTGCCGGCGAAGGGGGAGGTGTTGGAAGGGAGCTTGGCGGTGGGGTCCCTTGCTTCTTGCATCGCCCTGGACGAAGGGATTTCGCGAGATCTCGAGGTGTGTGGGTGGTGTGCGCGGTGGACTTTTTGGGACGGCTGAAACAGGTCGCTGGTTTTGGGGGACGGATTTGGAAGGTGGAAGTGTCATGCTTCGATCGTCTGTGCCAAATCACTCTCTAGTGGTTGGTTTATGGGAAAATTTGCTATATACATCATTATTTTCTGACGGTACAATTATGTATTATTTGGTACCATTAAAATTTCGTGGTACAGTTGCCATAACACATAGCACCACTAAAAAGCGAAAGTTTGGCACATTTTCTCCAAAACCGGCCATAACATGGTCAACCGAGTAAAAGTGCTAAAACTTTCCATTTTTGACCACGTGCTGTGTTTTAAAAATATATCACAAAATTGTAATATTATCTGACAAAAATATAATCCGACAGTGTGTTTCAGCAAATGACAGAAAATAACGGTGTGTTGTAGTAAGTTTTCCCTTGGTTTATTGATTCCAAAAATGATTTATTTTAGACGAGGTGGACTAACTTACCAGCTTTTGTAAATTTTGACTTTATCAAAAAAAACGGTAATGTATTTCGCCAAGGAGGAAATGATATTTCTAGTGTCACTAGCTACAGTAGAATGTCCGTTAGAGCTCTCATGTTAAAAATAATAATCATGAGTGAAATAGTAAGAGATTGCTTTATTGTTTGATTCGGTAATGGTTCATGGTCATCGACTTTGACATTGTTCGGCGACTTTAGTCTTTAATTTAAGGAAAATGATACTACTCCTCCAGGATAACGCATCGCCATCCCCCGGGTCGCTTGCAACCTCCCGTACGCCTATGTGCAGGACCTCGCCCCTCCGCTGCCTGCGGCCACCGCGCGCCCCTTCGCTGCCGCCAGCCTCCGGCCACCGCGCCCCCTTCGCTGCTCCGAGCCCTACGTCGCGCGCCCTCGCCGGCTGCAGCGAGCACCGCCGCGACCCGCGCCGCCGCCATCCCTGCAGCCCGTGCTCCACCGGCACCCGTGCGACGCCACCTCCCCTTAGCTCGCCGGAGCCCTGCAGCCCAGGCGCCTAGGGTTGAGCTCCGCCGCCGCGCTCCTTATCCCCTCGCATCTCACGCCGCCATGAAGCCGGCCACCCATCTCGCCGGTCGCCCCTTACTCCTTCCCCTGGAGCGCCGATGTGCCTCCCAAGCCTCGCTCCTCTACCTACCCGCTCCTCCTCCCAGCCGCCTCCCCTTCCATGGCCATGGGGACTAGGGAGCTCAGAATTTGTCGGTGGGTATCTGCCGGAGCCGGTGGCGGCGCTGCCCACGAAGGGTGGCGTTGGTTCATATGGGCGGGGCGGCGTTTGCTCCCAGCGACAGTCGGTGCTGCTACTTGCGGCGAGTGGTGTCGCTCCCCACGGCGTTTGGCGTTGCTACCGAAGGCCTGCGGATTGGCTACTCTAGATTTTTTAGGATTTTTTTGCTGGGATGTGGATTTACTACATATCATTTTTTTTGCTACAATAGTTGTTCTCGAAATGCTACAATTACATATATTTTTTGCTACAATGTCTCCGACGAGGTCTCCGTGTTTGCTATATTAGCATAATTTTTTTGCTATAACCTTTTTGCAGGTTTGCTACAATAGTGGAGTTTTTTTGCTACAAGGTCTCCGGAGAAATCTCTCGGCGAAAGTCTCTGGCGATGCTCCGGCGAGGTCGGGTTTGCTACATTACCACAAATGTTTTGCTACAATCTTTTTATGAATTTGCTACACTAGCGCAAAGATTTTGCTACAAGGTCTCCGACGAAAGTCTCCGGCGAGGTCTCCGGCGAAAGTCTCCGGTGAGATAGGGTTTGCTACATTAGCATAATTTTTTTGCTACAATGTCTCTGGCGAGGCACCGGCGAAGTCTCCGGTCAAACAGTCTTTTTTATATTTTTTTGATGCGAACCGTTTTCTGCTACATGTAGCAAAAGCAGGTCTATTTGTAGTGTGTATGTTTGTAGCAAAAGCGGGATTTGGGGGACTTTTTTTGGGACACGTGTCAGCAGGGGGAGGCGGGGGATCCAGGAGAATTATCCCCCGGGGGACGCGTAGCACCCCCTTAATTTAAGGAGCGTTGTGTAATTGGTGGGTGTTCATGTGTGTAGATGATACATTTGTTTCATAAAAGCTAAAACATCTTATATTATGGAACGGAGTGTGTACATGTTAAGTCGGAAGATTTGATAATATGCCACCTTGCTCAAACCTCTGATCAGGACATGGGAGTACATGTTAAGTCGGAAGATTTGATCATATGCCACCTTTTTATTTATGCTCTTTATCAATAGTCTCTCTTTGCTTTGACTTACTAATCACTAACCAGATCATATGCATTTTTAGAGAATATATGTGATTATTTTCTTCATAAGAAATGACGCCATTATTTTATCCCACCAGAGAACATATTTGACGCCAAGGGTGTCTTATTATTTACAACACTTATGCCAACACTTGTGCCATGTGTGTGAGTGTGTGACCAAACCCCCTCGTGTCGCCCCCCGCCTGGCGACCGAGGGGAAACCCTAGCGCCGCCTAGCTCCCCTCCTCCTACTCTCTCCTTCGTTCCCAGCGCCACCAGAGGGGTGCGGCTAGGCAAAGCCTAGCCAGCACCGGCGGTAGCGGGGACTCCCTCGCCTCCTTGCCTCTCCGTCGGAGCAGGTCGACTAATGGGCAGGGACGTGGCGCTGCCGAGCGTCATGGCGCGTCTGCTCCGGCGACGGCGCCGCGGAAGGCGGCCTCTTCTCCGGGCAGATCGAAGGCGGATGACAGTGGCGGCCTTCCTCTCTCGCGGATCGGCCATTGGCTGCAGCGAGCGGGTTGGAGGCAAGGCGGTTGGCCGATGAAAGCCGGGCTCCGGTCAAAGCCGACGATGGCACCGTTCTTGGACGGCGTTTACCTTGTTGAAGGTGTCGTTGCTGCGAATTGTGCCTCATGCCCATTGGCATACCCAGGGGGCGGGCCGGGTGGACTATGGCCCACCCAGATTTTGAGGGAAATCTTTTTACCCCTAAAATTACTGAAGCCTCGTCGAGTGGATTTGACTCGTTGTCGTCGTCTCTAATCTCCAGCGGCCACCGGCTCGAGCGGCCGCTCACGCTCAGATCCCCTCGCCCCCTCCGCATATCCGCTCGCCGACCGGCTCTTCGAAACCCCCTACGCGGCTCCGCCCTCCGGCCAACGCTGTCCACGTACGCCTACGCTGTGCCGCTGCTTTGCTCTGCGTTGCTGGCCCGTCCGCTCTCGCCCGGCCGCCCCTCTGCCCTCGTGTTGCTTCCAATGGCCGCGAGGAGCGGTGGCGGCAGCAGGCCCAGCCAACGGTTTAGCCGACAATAGCAACTAGCAGCACCAGGTATAAGTCGGCCTATTTTCATGCAATCCCGATGGTGATTGTGATCTATTATGATGCAATCATGCAACTGATTGGATAATTCAATGTTGGTCTCATTTAATGTCGTGAATTGCCTCCAAATTTGGGTGTGTGCTCTTTTACCATGTTTTTATACGTTTCCTACTTCCTTAGTTTCAAAATAGATGTTGCAGTGTCTAGATTAATCTAAATTTTAGCAAACCTGTGATATCTATTTTAAGTCTGAGAGAGTATTATAATTGTAGAATTGAATATGAAGAGGATAATCAACATTGCGGCACTTTTTAGGAAACACGAGGCAAAGGAGAATCACGACGCATCCGCACAGGGCCGGCCCTTGGGGGACCCACGGGGCAGTCGCCCCGGGACCAAAAAAAAGTAGGGGCCCTCCTATTAATATGCTATATAGGCTGGCCTAATATATATCGTAAAAAGAATTTTTTTATTAGGCTGGTGGATTAATTTGGTCTTTTTTCCGCTGTCGTAGACTTTGAGCTGAGACGATTGATACGGGTACAGGGCGAGACCGAGGAGTAGACCAACCGCTCGACTCCTAGTCCTAGACGGCGTCGGTCACTTCGCTTTCTCCTAGGAAAACGGAACCAACAATTGATCGTATGTCTCCTGCCCAAGTCCTGTCGCCTCCACCACTGGATCAGAATATTGGATCAGAATACGGGAGCAGGGATCCTCGAGGCCCTCGACGATCGATGCTAGGCGTGAAGGCCGGACCATCGACGAGACGATCGAGCGCCTGACTGCTGGTCTAGTGGTCTGCTCCTGCCCATGTCTCTGCTGGTTACACCATAATTCTTAGTTCTTAAATCTTAATTCTAATTAGAATTTTTAGCGCAAATTTGAAGAACTCCGGTCATTTAAAAGTATATTTAGGTTTTTAATAAATTCGACATCTTTGAAGGTATTGGATGGTTCTCAACTGAAAGAACATTGCACTATATTTGCAAAAACTTTTACTCGGCCTGGTACTAATGGTAAACCTGATATATGTGATGTTGAGTTAAATGCACTTATTTCCGAGTTAAGTATTATGAAGTTCACTTTGCCAAACACATCAATGTCTTCTATGGAGCTTTTTGAGTTTGTCAGGGAAGCAGATTGTTATCCTAATATTTGTATCGCTTATTGGATCTCATTTACTATACCCGTGACTGTTGCATCAGCTGAAAGAAGCTTTTTAAAGTTAAAATTATTAAAAAACTATTTGATATCTATAATGTCTTAGGAGAGGTGAAATGGTTTGGCGACTGGACGAGATTGATATTTATTCCATCATCACGGACTTTGCTTCTAGGAATGTTTGGAGGAAATTTTAAGGTATCATATAAATATTGTTATTTTTATATGAATATTATAGTTAGAAGTATACTTAAACTATTTACTTTTCATCATCTCATATATTCATTAAAAATTATAATGAGGGGCCCAAAATTTTAGTTTCGCCCCGGGCCCCCGAAATCTCAGGACCGGCCCTGCATCCGCGGTCGTTTTGCTGCCGGCACCCCGATCCGCCAGCAGCAGCGCACGCTCATCACCAGGCTGGGGATCGCCAGGGAGGGCGAGGTGATCGGGGATGAGGCACTCGACGCGTACCTGGACTTGTTTGCGACACCCCTGCGCCAGCAGCACATTGACGTGATCCTTCGCCTGTTCGGCTGGATGCCTGATGCCTTACCCTTGTGTGATGACGCACCGGTGGAGTGCCTTCTTTGATCCGCTTTTGTTCTGTTCCATCCGTGTCGCCCCCCCCCTTTGTAAGGATGGATGATTCTGACTTTGGCATTGGTATTAGGAACGCGCGTGGTCTGAATTCTCTGGCTCGTCGTCTAGCGATCTTGAGCGTCTTGTCGCCTGCTAGGGCAGCGGTGGTTTGCATTCAGGAAACCAAGATGGCGGTCATTACTGACCGCATGGTGAGGGAGACCCTCGGTCCCTCCTTTGATCAGTTCTTCTTCCTTCCCGCGGACGGGACCCGGGGAGGGATTTTGCTTGCCTGGCAGTCCAACATGGTCTCTGTCACCCACCCCCATTATTCCAACAATGCAATCACGGCCCGTATATCGACAGGCGTGGATCACAGCTGGTGGTTCACAGGAGTGTATGGACCCTAGAGGGACGAGGACAAGCGCGCTTTCCTCCAGGAATTACAGGATATTCGAGATCTGCATGCTGGGCATGGATGGTGGCCGGTGATTTCAATCTCATCTTGGACCCGGAGGATAAAAACCAGGGAGTCCTGCATCGCCGCATGATGGCCAAGTTCAGGCAGACTCTTTTGGTGCTTGAACTCAAGGAGCTTTACCTCAACGGTCGTAGATACACTTGGACCAATGAGCGGGCACGTCCCACGCTTGAGAAGCTTGACAGGGTCTTCACTACGATGGACTGGGAAGCGCGTTACCCCGATGCGTTCCTCTCGGCCCTATCTTCTGGTCCTTCAGATCACTGTCCTCTGTTGCTGAATCTAGCCCCGGACCTGCAACGTGGGCATAGATTCCAATTCCAGTCCTTTTGGCCCAAAGTTGATGGCTTCATGAAAGTGGTGCAGGGAGCGTGGACGGCGCAACAGTGGGAGCCCAACCCCTTTAAGATGCTGGATGCAAAGCTTCGAGCCGTGGCTAAAGAGCTCTCCGCTGGAGCTCCAAATTCATCGAGAGCGTCAAGTTGCAGATACTTCTGGCCACTGAGTTGATCCTTTGTCTTGACTCTGCCATGGAGAGTAGACAGCTCTCCCCTAAGGAGCGTGGACTAAGATGCCTTCTCAAGAAGAAGCTCCTAGGGCTGGCCTCCCTAGAGAGAACCCTTGCACGACAGCGATCGAGGCTCCTATGGTTGCGAGAGGGTGATGCATGCACGCGTTTTTTCCATACACATGCCAGCCATCACAGACGGAAGAACTTCATTGGTCACCTTCTGGTGGAAAACGTCTGTGCGTCGGAGCATGCTGACAAGGCTGATGCCGTGGACTCTTTCTTCGAGAAACTTCTAGGGGTGGCTGAGGATCACCCCTTCTCTCTTGACCTAGACTTCCTGGGCCTGCAATCGACAGACCTCCAGCACATTGACGGGGTCTTTACTGAGGAGGAAGTCCTGGCCGCCATCAGAAGCATGCCGCTTGACAAATGCCCCGGGCCGGATGGTTTTTCCAACCGATTCTTTGTCTCTTGCTGGGGTATCATCAAGGATGACGTTATGGATGCCTTTCACTCACTCTCTAGGCTGGACTGTCATGGATTTGGGGCAGTGAATAGTGTGTTGGTCACGTTGTTGCCCAAGAAACCAGGTGCGGAGGAGGTGAAGGACTTTCGGCCAATCAGCCTAATCCATGGGATCGCCAAATGGGTGGCCAAGGTGATTGTGAGCCGCGTGGCACCGATCCTTCCGCAGATGGTAGGGGTTCACTAGAGTGCATTCGTGCGTAGACTTGCCTGCATGACAACTTTATGATGGTCCGAGGAACAGCCCGCAAGCTCCACACCAAGAAAACCCCAGCCGTACTCCTCAAGTTGGACATCACCAAAGCTTTTGACACTGTGGATTGGGCCTTCCTGCTGGAAGTCCTCAGGAAATTGGGCTTCGATAATCGTATCCTCACATGCATCTGCGCACTCCTTTCCACAGCCTCCATGAGAATCTTGATGAACGGATGCCCCGGGGCAAAGATAGCCAACATGCGTGGATTACAGCAAGGAGACCCGCTTTCCCCATAGCTTTTCGTCCTGATGATGGAGGTCTTTCACCTAATGATAGTCAAAGCTGAAGACCAAGGGCTCCTCACCCGACTTGCGACGACAAGTCTCCGACACCGCACTTTGATCTACGCGGACGATGTGGTCACCTTCTTGTGACCCTCAGTGGTGGACTTCCAGGTGATCTCCAGGATCATCGAGGACTTCGGGGGGGGGGGGGCATCTGGCCTGCGAACTAACTTTGACAAGTGCTCGGACAACCTGATCAGGTGCTCTGATGCGGACAGGGCTCTTCTGGCCTAGGAGCTCCACTGCCCCATCACTCTGTTCCCCCTTCGCTATCTAGGGCTTCCACTTTGCCTTCGGAAACCCTCAGCGGGGTAGCTCCAAGACCTTGTCGATCTGGTGGCCGCCAAGCTACCACCGTGGAAAGCAATCTTGCTCAACAGGGGAGGGCGTCTCGAGCTGGTGAGGACGGCCCTGTCAGCCATACCGATCTATGCCATGATGTCCCTCGACCTCCCCATTGAGATCATCACCGCCATCGAGAAGATCATCTGTGGTTTCTTATGGAAAGGAAGGAAAGATGTGGATGGTGGACACTGCCTAGTGGCATGGGACAGGGTGTGTATGCCTAAGGAGATGGGGGGACTTGGCATCCCTAACCTGCGCCTTATGAACATTGCACTGAGGGCCAGATGGCTGTGGCTGCAACGGACTGAGGTGGACAAGCCTTGGCAGGACCTCGACATCCGGGTTCCGAAGATAGCGAGGCAACTCTTCGAGGCGGCAACTTTATCGGTGTTGGGGGACGGATCCACCACTTTCTTCTGGACAGATAGGTGGATGCAGTGTGGACGGATCCGAGATATTACGCCGAACCTTTTCGCGGCGGTCCCAGCGAGCGCGATATCTATGCGCCGAGTTCACGAGGGGCTGGCAAGAGGGTGGTTGCATGATGTGCCCCCTGGTCTAGGCACTGAAGCCATTAGAGAGCTCCTCGAGGTTGCTGATCGGCTGGAGGTGGTCACCCTAACGGAGGGAGCACAAGATGTCTTCAAGTGGATCTGGGACTCGAGCAATTGCTACACTGCCCGTTCCTGTTATCAAGCCCTTTTTGCAGGGCGAACCTCGATGGCTGGAGCTCTGCAGATATGGCGCTCCCGTGCTCCTGCCAGCTGTAAGATCGCGCTCTGGCTTGCCATCAGGAATAGATGTTGGACAACTGACAGGCTGAGTCGACGGGGCCTCCAGCACCCGGCAGCATGTCCCTTTTGTGATCAAAGTGGAGAGACCATTGATCACCTGCTAATGGGGTGTGTCCTAGCACGTGAGGTTTGGGCAACCTGCCTGAGCTGGTGGAACAAAGGTCATTGGCTCCCAGACCACGACTCCAAACTGGTTGATTGGCTTCAGGGCAGGCAGGGCGGCAAAGGTCGGGAGCGCGACCTCTGGACTGGGGTCTCTCTCGTCTGTTGGACGCTCTGGCGCCACAGAAACGATATTGTCTTCGAGGGGGCCAGGCCATCCCCTGTAGAGGTCATCCGCAAGATTTCCGCGGAGGCGGACCTGTGGAGGACGGCAGGGCTTTTCCGTGACTGCCTGGGGTAGGTGGATAGGTGGAGATGTCGTGAGTAGTTAGCTAGAGTGTGTGTTGTCCTTGTGACGGCGGGGAGTTGCGTCCGTGGCACCTATGCCACCGCGCATTGTAATCACGCCTCTTGGCATTTTTCTTCTATGAAAATGATACGTCTCCCAGGACGTATCCTTAAAAAAAGGCAAAGGAGAATGCACATTCTTTATCTATTTATATTACTTATTTAGTAACTTTTTATCGCACAAGTAATTTTTTTAGAAGTGTGCCCACCCTCTAATTTGTTCCTGCGTCCGCCACTGCTCATGCCTAAGGCTCCGGTGGAAACCCTATAACTGGGATAGATCGGACGATGACGGCACTTTTGGTGTCGTTCACCCTCTTGAGGGCATTGTTTTGGAGCTCGAGATGCCTGGAGGAGGTCTTTTGGTGGTGCGGTGTCTCATCTTCCGCGTCGACGGTGGTGAGTCCCGGTTGTGTGGTGCAACAAGGTCTCGGTGGTGGGCGTGCTAATGTCCTCGCACATGGTGGTGGCACTGTCTGGCGTCGGCGGTAGAAACATCAAAGTTTATGCGGATCTTTTTTTTGCGAAATTTCACCGACCTATTAAAAATCATCAATAGTAGTACAAAGATACCCAGAAGTAATAAAAATTACAAATAGGTCAATGCACCACCTAGCAACAAACCGTGAAGATTGTTCAGAGGCTCAACGGTGGCGACGACTTCTGTGGCGTGCACACAGGGTGCTCGCTAAGAGTCGGCTAATCGAGGATGTACGCTATCGTCTCGCCTAGAGGCGCCTCGGGGTATGCGATTGTTCCTGATCCCTAGCTGGTGGGGTGTTCTTCGTTGTCTTTCCGGCCTTGTTGACACGATTTTTCTCCATTGTCGAGTTTGTAAGTGTTGTGTGGTGGCTTCGGTTTAGGGATCTATATTCTTTGTTGTTCCTTTGTTGATCGATCAATAATACAACAATAAAGCCGTATGCATCTTTTCGATACAGAGGCCGGGTGTCGCACCCTCCATTTCGGAAAAAAAAATATGGGCGAGTGTGTACATGTAGTTGTGTGTGTCTAGGTTGTGCTCGGTGTTTAGAAAACATCAATTAGACATAGGTGACCAGTAGGTGACTCTATTTTCCCAATCATACTTTCATACTAGCACAAAGACGTTTTTATCTTTTTCTTGACAATCAATATCACGTTATATTCAAAGTAGTAAATAGTACATGATAGAGATACATAAGCTGACTCCATCGATTACAAGTCTAAAAGAAACTAGCGAATTTTTGAGGTCTTCAATATCTTTCTTCTTCCAAGATATAATCTTGCACTTTTCTGAAGGCAGCCAAACACTGACAAATATCAAACCATAACCTGTAAATACCAATGAAGGTTCTCCCATAATTTTTTGAGCCGCAGTGCCAAGGCTACGTGCATGCGCGCAACCATTAGGGTAATCAATCAACATCGGCAAGAGATTCAACACAAGTATTTCAGGAAAAATTAACCGAATAGCCTGATCGACGTCGTTGGCGAACCGAGAGTACGAATCACCATTGTCGAGGATGTAGCAGCCGGTACAAATATTGCGAGGATAATCCTCCTCGCGACAACCATGGGAAAAAGTCCAAAATCGATCCGGTGAAAGAAGATCTGAAAGACTGTACCTATAGAAACTTAATCTTTCAACACCACCATTGACGGCGGGAAAGAGATCTCGTCGTCGAACGATATGTCGAAGATCACTTATTGTAGACGATGCCATCTCCATTAAGAAGATGACAACTAAAACACTAATCTAATCTTGAAAATACTACTTTTACTAAAAATTCTACCCATAGATCGGGTTCCCCACCTCTCCGATGCCGGCGAGACCGGCCGGAGGAGGGGAGAACCGATCTATGGAGAAAGCGGAGATGTTGTGACTAGGTCAGGAGAGGAGGCGGCGGCTGAGAGGAACAAGACGTTTTTATCTTCTATTTTGTTGGGGTCAGACGTTTTTATCTTTTGGAAAACAGCAATTAGACATATGGGCGCCTGGGCGAGGCTTAAACTTGACGGGCTAGCAGGCTTGCATGGCAGCCCAAGTCCATAGAGCATCGTTGCTCTATAGAAAGAGCACTGAACTGCTGAGTTGAGCTTGATATTAATATATTTCTTTGGTATTAGCTTGATACTAATATATTTCTCACCACTCACTGCTCAAAAACTGCTGAGTTGCAGGGTATGAGCTTAATATTAATATATTTCTCTTTATAAAAATATATAGATATCCTGCACAGCCGTATATGAAAGGAACCTCTTATATTTCTTTGGCTAAAACCAACACGGTAGGTTTACGATAAGAAATTCTATAAATGAACGAACACTGAAATATCTCTTACAAGTTCCAACACTCTTCACAGGCACCGTATTATTAGTCCCTACCTAGTTACGCTCAAGTTCTCACTTCTGTTTAATAGAAGCAAACATATCCTTGAGGGGGCGATTTGGAGCATCAGATCGGGTGACAATCTCGACGACTTTGTAGGAGGACTCTTCCGGGCATAACAATGCTTCCACAGCCACTTCTGCGACCTGGTCTCTCGATATGGAGCCCTCGTAGAGAGTGTCCTGCAAATAGTTCACAGACAAACATCACATTCTTTACTTGTAAGAACAATTCCTTGATAACAAGGTATCCCATTTGTTATTGAGCTGGTGAATTGCATCATAAGCACCTAAAACTTGTAATGTTAAAGCACGATACGAACACGGTTATTATGGTAGTTTAGCATAGTTAGGACTCTAGCCTAACTTGACTCGTACTCCAAGATAATCCTCTGTACGCCTATATATACTCGCCCATAAGGCTCAATAATATATCCAACATATTACGCCAATCTCATATTCTTACATGGTATCAGCCTAAATCGATCTCAAACCCTAGCTTCCGCCGTGCTGCCTCCGGGGAGATCGATCTCCATGATCTCCGTCGGGGGTTGTGCAACCCGTATGCCGGGTTCGTCTGCCGATCCATGATCGGCTGTCCAGTAAGTCTTTTTCTCAGATATCTTGATCGGCTTTCTTTTTGATTTACCGATTTTAGATCGGATTGAGTCGCCAACCGTCGTCGTCATCGCCGCACCTCTACTCCGACCATCAGCATCGAGGATCTACATCACTTCCGTGCGTCTGCCCCTCCACTGTTGCGCCTGCCTCGGCAGGCTGCCGCGCACCGCGGACGGCTGCTACGCCTTCCCCGGAAGGCTACCGCGGCCGCCCCCCTCGGATCCTCTTCGTCATCATCGTCTGGGACTTTACCGACAACGTCGCCATCGAATTCGATCTACGCGTCGTCCACGCCATGGCGCATACGGTGCACCGTCGGTCTGATCAACCGATCCCGCGCATGTCTACGCCAAGCACGTCCCCGAGCACGTGCCTACCACCGATCGAGCTAGGGGCTGCCGCTGTGTCGCCCCGTCGGGCTGCAGCGCCGCCGCCTTTGGTCCACGCTACCGGCTTCCAACGCGTATTCCTTGGCGTGTACGTCGCTGGTGGTCTCCCAGTCGTTGCACCGACTTGCGTCCTGCAGCTATGCCGCCCCTCGGGTCGTAGCGTGGCTACACGCAGTCTACTTCGTCGTCCTCGTGCATCGACGGCCTCGACTTTCACCGCGCCATCTTCTACGGCGCGGATCGCAGCCGTCTGCACATGGTCTTCGTCACGTCGCCGGGTCTTTCTCGCCTACTTCGAGCACCGCCGCCGCGCTTCATAAGGTAACCTGCAGGGCGCCCTCTCGCTGTCGCAGGTCCCGCTGACTACCCCATCGCCACTCTAGACATCCAGCATGACTAACCCAGGTCGCCGTTCGCCGCCTTCTACGTCTACGTCCACTACAACTTCGCCACCAGCGTCATCGCCTCAGCCCTGACTACACCACCTGCTACTCTACTCCGACAACCGCAGACAGCGCCGGCATCTCTCCCTTAGCCGCTCCGTGCGTCACAACCGTTCTTGAGGCTTTTTCTGCTAGTCTTTCTGACATGGCGAAAAGTTCATGATGGTCCCTGCCCCCGCACGCCTGGTACTAGCAACACCGGGAGTGCCTTCGTCCCCGACGCGTTCCCGAGTCTGGCAAACTCGGATCGATGCCTCGTCTTCATCGGTTCGACAACGTCTTCTTCGGCATCGACCCCTCTACGACTGTCTCGACGGCGTCACCAACGAGTTCTTTTTTGCATACTCGATTCTGGCAAAACCGGAGTGTGCGTTCGTCCCCGACGTGCGCCTAGCTCTGGCAAAACTATGGTCGTACCTCGTCCTCGATGGCTCGGACTGCATCGACACCCTCAACGACTGCCTCGACGCGTCTCTGTCATCCTCCTCGCGCACTATGCGCATGCGGCTTCATGTGCGGATACCTCGACACCGGCATCCCGACCACGACATTGACCACGGCGACCCCTCGCACGGCTACCTCGACCATGGCACCGTCTCACGCTCTTGGCTCCTCGACATCGGCACAAGGGCTACCACCTCGCTTGAGCATCACCAGCTTTCTCTATAGTCCAAGCAACCGCGACGCGATACCGTTCACGACGTTCCCGCTACGACTGCGGGGGAATGTCAGCCTACTGGATGCTACTTCGGTGTATCTTCAGTCTGACCGTCTGCGACGTTCCAGTTGTTCACGACGCTACCGCTACGACTGTGGGGATGTTAGAGTATGATACGGACACGATTATTATGATAGTTTAGGATAGTTAGGACTCTAGCCTAACTTGACTCGTACTCTAAGATAATCCTCTGTACGCCTATATATACTCGTCCATGGGGCTCAATAATATATCCAACATATTATGTCAATCTCATATTCTTACAAATATGACTTGACAATATACTGAAGACATTTTTTTTACTATATCCACAGGACAAACAATGGAATGATTTCAGCACTAACCATGGAACTTCAGGATTATGTGAGGAATATGTAAACTACTACTACATCCGAGTGAGACAGAGACAGAATGAAACACGTGAGATGCAATTTGATCCCTTTTAAGAGTGTACATGCTTACCTCTGGCTCTATGACTATACTCCCGGTTGGCGGTTGTTCTGTAAGCCCTCCGGGCCTTACAATGGTGTAATTTATTCCTGATCCCCTAATGTATTTTTCTGCCTGTAGCTTCGCAACGAGTACCAAGCCAAATAGGTTCAGCACAATGTAGGCTGGATTCAGAAGTTGACCCATGGCGGCCCCATTTACTAAAATGGAGCTTACGAGTATGAATCTTGTAACTCCTGCCTTCCGGCATGCTTCCACAAGACTCACTGTCCCTAAGTTGTCCACCTGCAGTAGCATAATTTTCACCTGGCTATCACTTGCAGTAGCAAAACTGAACACTGAAATGGACAAGCAATTCAGGCAACAAACTGAACTCCCAATTCGATTAATTCGCAGACAAACCTTCCAGGGAGCAAAGGGATCAAACGACCGCCGGAACCCCGTCGCGCAGATGACGGCGTCGACCCCGCGCACGGCCTCAACCAGTTTTTCGGCGCCCTCCGTCACGTCGGCCCTCACCTGCAGTTCAGCCGATACGCATCTCACAAGTCACAACACAAGCTACTGAAAGAAGGACAGTAGCAATGTAACTAGTGAAGTGGAGATGAACTAACGAGCTGGAGGTTGGGGTCCTGGGGAAGGCTGCCGCGGGCTCTTCCCACGTCCGTCGTGCCGGCGACGACGCCGTAGCCCCTCTCCAGCAGCTTCTCCACGACCCGCTTGCCGGTTTTCCCCGTCGAGCCGGCCACGAACACGGTAGTCGTCTTCTTGGCGTCCGGAGCGCTCGCTGACGCGCCGTCCATCGGCGTGGCGGCCGGGCAGGTGAGGCGGAGCTTTCTGGTGGCGGGGGAGAGGCAGACGAGCACGGGAAGCAAGCGGGGACGGGCGGTGGTGGCGTGGAAAACACCGGCCATTGGTTATGTGTGGCCTGTGGTCTGTTCCTTTGAGATATCTCCAGTACCGTCTTGATTTACCGTCTCGCTTCTTTCTGTACGTGAGAGCACCTGTAAAAGCAGCTCTAAGGCCGCGTTTGGTTCCCTGGTTTTAGTAAAGTAAATATTACGGACTCATCTAGGTCCAACTAAAACCACCGCATACTTCGTAATATACGGATCTGATCTGTAAGTGAAACAACAAAACAAGCGGGACCTAAGCATGTAAAAACGCGACTGTAATCTACTAAAAACGTGTTTTACTGTCTCGTTTTGTCTTGCATAGAATGAATCCCGTAAGTTGCACCCTGTAAAACAGTATATTCTTCTTTTACGGTATATTCCCTTCTCTTCCCGCAGTCTGGTCGAATGGAATCGATTAAACTAGTACCATATGGCTAGCTAGCTACGATTGATGGAATTAATTCCGCCTCCAGCGTTCAAAGCGGTGGCCGCACTGCCCGCTTGTGTATGTGCGTTTTTGGACGAAATCGATCCATCAACCAAACTCTACTTACGAGAGCTCCGAAATATCAACCAAACTCTACGTGCGTGAGCTGCATGTTGCTTGCGTACGTGCATTTCCGGACAGAATTGAATGATCAACCAACCTGTATTGCGAGCGCTGCTTGCTGCTTGCGTTTTTGGCCGGGATCGGTTGATCAACCAAGCTGTAATGCGGGGTGCTGCCTGCTGCTTGCTGCTTGCATACGTGCCTCCCTGGCCGTGCGCTGCGTCTGCTCGCGCCTGCCTGGTCTTGCAGTGGCGTGGCCGCTTCGCTGGAGCCCGACGCAGATGACCAATTGTGGCTAAGCAGTGCCAATTTGATGGTTGGAGGGAGAGTGTACGGATGGCCATCGTCGGATGTGAGCGGCGGAGGAAGTACTGTTTCGGCCTATAAACGCTGCCGCAAGGTTAGGTTCTCGGGCCACCGTAAATCGATTTACAGGCTAGGCCGTTTTACAGGTTCTGCTAGATCGACCAGACAGACGCGAAACTGCATGTCACCGGAATTTTACATCTTTGGCTTGTTTAGAGGCTCCGTCGGAGCTGTTTTAAGGTAGCTTCAAAAAGATGAACTAAAAAAGGAGTACAAGTTATTGAATTCGCGATTTGCAGGTTAGTAACCATTCATCCAGACCGGAGACGGTAAAACGACACTGAACACTCGAATTTTTGTACTCCTGGCAAGAATCAACGAAGAACACGACTCTGATCATACATACTAGGGCGATTCGTACTTAATTACATATCTGCGATCCAAAAGACGTGCTTTACATAAACTAGGGTTGGAGCGCGGCCGTGACCTAGACCAAAATCGAGCTCCTTGTCAGCGGGAGCTTCAGGGCACGACGACATTGGGACGGCGAGGAGCTCACACCTCGAAGAGGTCGATGAGGTCCGCCATCTCCATCTTGACGACGGTGGCCACGTGCACCTTGATGAGCGCGATGGCCCGGTGCCGTTGGGCCTGCTCATGGAGGATCCCTGCCTCGTGCGCAAGCTTGGACTCGTGCGCCATCATATCGAACGCTAGGCGCTCCTCGTCAGAGTCGTAAGCATAGTCGGCGGCGACGACAACGGCAACATGCGGGAGGAAGGACTCCACTCATCGGAGTGATGGAATGTAGTATTTTATATATTTGTATTTCATAATTAAGTTTATTGTTCTATGCTATGATTGTATTGGTTCCAGATAATGTGTATTTGGAGAAAAACCCTAATACATGTGTGGAATAATAAACACTAATAAGACATCCCGGTCTTGCCTCTGAGGCTAGTTCATGTATTAATGCTAGTCTCGATTTCCTAACGATGGGCAAAATGACAAAGTGTTGTGGAGTTTCCAATGATATGTGAGATCGGAGTTGTTGGAGAACAGCGACGATGGGTAAACCCAACATGATATACCGTAAAACGTATCACCAATATTTGTTATCGGTAGTTTTTCGTAAACGATGTATTGCCTTTTCTATATCGCTAGACCACGAGACACATGTGAAGTTGATATGGACGTGGCAGGATCCTTCAAACATTTCTCTAAATAAGAGTAATTATAAAGTCGGTCTTTGCTCTTACCAGATGGTACACTAAGTATTCACATAGTGTGCTTGCGGAAATTGCTACTCCTGGTGATGGAGAGATACACACTGCGCCCACTCATGTACTATGGTGTTCGTCACCGTCTAGCCGGACATGCGATCAAGTTGTTGATCACAAGAACATCGATGGTATGATATGAGTAAAGAGTAGGTAACGAGAATAATCTAGTGTTTTATCTCGGGCAATGTAGTATTGACGAAGCAATACGATATATATCGGACATAATACTATGGTTCACACGATAAATATCTTCATGTTATTTGCGGGGATTACTACGTGTATTGAGACACTAATAGTAATCATTGTCACGGAAGGAGTTTTGGATATGACAGTAAATATCCAAACCCATAGGGTCACACACTTAAGACGTTATGTGCATTTAGAGTGTGAGTGCGATTAAGATACTTGAATGAAGTAATACTGAAAGGGTGTTTCAGAGTGTCTCAGAATATTCCCGAGGTGTCCGGGATATCACCGAGAGTGGACGGAATTGTTTCAGACATGTTATGGAAGATATCGGAAGTATTTTAGGAAGGTTTCCAAATTGATTCGAATAAGTTTAGAATTTTTTGGAATAAATATTTATAATTAAAAGTAATTATCATGGTGGATGCACCATCGGCTGGAGGGGCTACATGGGCCCCACACACGCATGGAAGGGGGAATCCTGGACTAGTCGACTAGGGCCTCCCCTAGGCAGGCGGGTGGGGAGAGGCAGTAGGGAAGGGAGGAGTCAATCAGGGACTCGTACTCCCTCCCTAGGCGAGTTGGGGGAGGAGGGAGAGTAGGATTTCGTGGATAAATCCAACTCCTCTCTCTCTCTCTCTTTGTGTGGAGGAAGGAAGGAGGAGTCCTACTAGGACTTGAAGTCCTACTTGTACTCTCTCTCAGAGGCTAACCGCACATATATACGGGGGCAAGGCCAAAGGCAAGGACACACGTTTTTGGAGAACCACACATCAGCCCTACCCAAGCACCGCTGCCGTTAGCCACTGCCGCCTCGGCATATTGGAGCTCATCTTCCTACGCTTCTTCGCATTACCGTCATCATCATGAGGAACCCTTCTGAAAGGACATTTACTGTCATAATCACTTTTGGTGTTCGTTAACAACTAGTAGACCCTTTCACAGTTTGCTATTGTCTACAGGTGGTATTCTACAAAGGAAAAATGACCTTCGGCCTACGGATCATTCCCTGCATCTGATCTTGCTTGCTGGGAATTCCAGACCGGAGTCTCCGGTCTGCACAGACCGGAGTCTCCGGTGTGGTCCTGAGTTTCCCTAGGAGTCTCCGGAGTGGCTCTGCTTTCCTGCCCTGGACAGCTAGTAAGGTGGTCCGGAGGGTGGTCCGGAGTCTCCGGTCTCTATCTCAGGCCGGAGTCTCCGGTGTGGAGGGACCGGAGTCTCCGGTCCACTTGGCTCCCAACTGAGCTGGGTCATTCTGTCAAGGGGTCCGGAGACTGGCCCGGAGATGGACCGGAGTCTCCGGTGTAGACCGGAGTCTCCGGTGTGGTGACCGGAGTCTCCGGTCTGCTTCTTCTCCAACGTTCAGAAAAACGGTTCGTTGACAGAAGGGCTATAAATAGGGGACCTTATCCCCTTGTTCCAGCTGTTCATCCACCTCAAGAACACCATGTCCATTTGAGCCACCAAATCAACAAGATCTCTTCATCCAACCATCCAAAGTCTTTGATCTTTGGAGAATCGAAGGAGGAGGCCTTGATCTACAGCTTCACCAAGAGAGATCTTCATTTCCCCTTCATTCACTTGAGGGCCCCCATGCTCTAGTGTTTCATTGGAAACCCTAGGTTTTGATTTGGTTCTTACAAGCTTCTCTTTGATTGTTTGACAGCTTGCTTGTATTTGGGAGCCTCCAATTAAGTTGTGGATGTGTGCCCCGAACTCGTTGTAAAGGTGCCGGCTTCCACCTCGAAGGTTGCCGTATAGTGGAAGAGGTGAATCGAACCCGTTGGGGTGAGGTTCATCGAAGAACAAGGGAGGCCTCTCGTGGCGTTGGTGGTTTGAAACCACCCCTTTCCAAACATAGACGTACTTCCCCTCAAAAGGAAGGAACTACGGGAAACAAATCCTTGTATCTCCGTGTGCTCCACTTTGGTTCCTTCTATCCTTTACTGCACTTTACTTATCTAGTTATTGTTTAGTTTGTGCTTGTTTGTTATATAGGTAAATTCACCTTAGTTGCATAATCTATAGAATATACCTTTCTTGTCAAACCCTAATTTGAAAAAAGAGTAAAATTTGAAGTAGCACCTATTCACCCCCCTCTAGGTGCCCATACGATCCTTTCAATTGGTATCAGAGCCTCGACTCTTTATTCGGGCTTAACCGCCTAAGAGATGATGGGCAACCCAGAGGAGGGAGAAAGTGAGGCTAGCCATTCGGTGACCATGGTAGATCTCAAGAATTTGAAAACAAGCTTGAGCTCTACCTTGGGCAACGAAATCCTACAATTGCGTCAACTCGTTGAGCAACTTGTTAAGGATAAGCAAACCTCACCTCCTCCCTCTCCAGCGGAAACACCACCAAACCCAAAGGCTAATGCTCTGGCAAAGCCCTTGGAGGAAGTGGTAGGGGATGAACATAATTCCACTAACTCCGCCACCAAAAGGGGTGATGGGAAGGAAGAGTTCCATACGGTTCTCGGATGGTACTCTCCCGACCCTCCTATCCCTCACCCACATATAAACAATAGAGGAGACCCACCTAAGTTAGCTGCACATACTTTTGCTCAAAGGCAAGTGTTAATGAAATCTCATGTGCGCAGCTCTTGCATTGATCTGTGGAATATTATCGAAGATGGACTCAAAATTGAGGATCCAACCAACTTGACGATAAGAGAAGTGGTCAATAGCGAACTCAATGCAACTGCCTTACACATGATCCAACTTGGGGTGGGGCCAAAGGATTTTACCCACATTGAGCACTACAACACCGCCAAGGAAGCTTGGGATGCTCTCATTGACTTGTTTGTTGGCAATGAGAGTATGAGGAGAAATAGATATGATGCCTTAAGCAATGAGGCCGAAGGTTTCTTTATGAAGGATGGTGAGGATCATGAAGACATGTATCGAAGACTCAAATCCATAGCCACCGCCTTCAAGAATGTTGGCGCCTCTCACATTGATGACGCTTGGATCAAAAGGAAGTATGTGAGTGCTCTCATTCCCTTCGAGCCTACTGACTTGAAGAGTCTCCAAGGAAGACACAACTACCATCTCATGACCTCCAATGAAGTGATGTAAGAGATGGTTGCCTTCAAGGTTGCTGCCAAGAATGCCAAAGACGCTCGTGCTCGTGCCATTGGAATGAGTAGTGGTGTCAATCTTGCTTTGAAGGCCAAGGTTGTGGAGTATGATGAAGATGAAGGAAGTGATGAGGGACCTTCAATGAGCCACCCGGACGATGTCAAGACTGCTCATGGTGAATACATGGCCTTCTATGCAAGAAACTTTTGGAAAGACCCCGCCAAGGCCAAGATGGAAATGCAACGAAGAAGCAACCCCAATTGGAGAAGAGACAATGGGTCCAAGTTGAGGACTTGTTTCAATTGTGGTGACCGTTATCACTTCGTTGCAGCCTGTCCCTATGAGAAAAGAGAAGATAATGGGGGTAAACTTGTGTTGAAGAAGACCTCCAAAGTTCCATACAAGAAACCCTTCATCAAAAGAAACCCAACCAACAAGAAGCCGGGAGAAATTGTCTTGATCACACATGAAGAGTACTCCTCCGATGATGATGATGATGATGAGGAAGAAGAGGATACACCAAGTGGTGTGGCGGCTCTTGCCACTACCTCTACTCCTTCATTCTCACTCTTCGCCTCTCCAAGTGAGAATATCCCCAACAAGAACGTCACTTGCCTTATGGAAAGAGGAACGGAGGTATTATAATCATCACACCCCACTTCCTTAATCAATGATGATTTTGATGATGAGTTATCTCTTGAGGTCAAAAAGGAACTAGTTGCTTTTGATGTGTTTATGAATAACTTGCAAGGGGAACACAAGAAACATGTTGTGGACCTCCTAAATCAACTTTCACACACACAAGAACTTCTCGATGAGAGGTGCCAATTAGGAAGAGATCATATGATTGAGGTAGAAGCTCTTAGTGATGCTCTAGAAGAAGAACAAGAAACTAGAATATCTCTTGAAACTAAACTAGAGGGCCTTGATGAAGCTAATGACCTCATTATTAATAAACTCATCAAGGAACGTGATCATGCTATTGCTAAATACAAAAAGGCTAAAAAGGATAAGATTGAGTTTGATGTTGTTCATGAAAAACTTGTCGAGGACTTTAGGACACTTGACAAGGCTCACAAGGCCTTGGAAAGTGAACTCTTGTCCCTCACAAAGTCTCGTGAAAAGCTTCAAACTCAATTGATCAATACTCCCTCACCTAGTACATTCATTCGTTCTAGTTGTACAAATATTCTTGAAGAACATGCTAGGTTGAAGGGGGGCTAGCTCTGACTTCCTTTCCCAAAGGAAACAAGTCTATTGATGACCTCTTAAACAAGCAAAGGTTAAATGGTGAAAAGGGGGGCTTAGGCTTTGTCTCTAAAGCCAAGAAGAAAAAGAATAACAAGAAGAAGAAGACCAAGCCTGCTCAAGAAAAGAACAAGGTCATTGTGGGAAGTAAGACCACAAGTGGCAAAACTATGTCTCATGATGACTTTGTAGGTAGTGCTAACCCTCACTATGTCTTAATGTGTGATTACTATGGTGATGTGTATGCACAATTGGTTGGCCCTTTTGATGGTTATATTGCATGGTCGATTTGGGTTCCCAAGAACCTTGTTGCTAACAAAAGAGGACCCATTGAGAAATGGGTACCTAAAAACTAGTTTGATCTTTTGTAGACCTATGCTTCCGGAGGGTCAAAATGGGTGCTCGATAGTGGTTGCACAAGTCATATGACCGGAAGCGCTCCTAGTGTCAAGGAATTAAGACCAAATGTTGATCAAATATCTGTGACATATGCTGACAAATCAAAGTCTAAGGTAATAGGTTTCGGCAAAGTTGTGGTGGCACACGATATCACTCTCATAGACGTCATGCTTGTTGAGACCCTTGGCTATAATTTACTTTCAGCCCGTGCTCTAGGAAAGATGGGTTTTGTTGTCTTCATTGATGTTGATATTGTGATCCTCTTGTGGAGCAAGACTTTAACGGTTGCTTTCGTTGGGTACGTCGAGGATGACTTGTATGTGGTGGACTTCTCCGGGAAAACCACTACAGGTCTGATGTGCCTATTCAGAAAGGCCGGCGTGGGTTGGCTATGGCACCGCCGTCTAGCCCATGTCAACATGAGAACTTTGCAAAGCCTTCACAAGGATGGTCATATTGTTGGACTAAAAGAAAATGTTTTCTTTGCCAAAGATCGTGTTTGCAGGGCATGTGTTGAAGGAAAGATGCATGATTCTCCCCACAAGCCAAAGAACTACATCAAGTCCAAGAGGATCTTGGAGCTTCTTCATGTGGATCTCTTTGGTCCCCTGTCTCATGCTAGTCTTGGTGGGAAGAAATATTGTTTGGTGATTGTTGATGATTACTCAAGATACACTTGGGTATATTTCTTCAAGTTAAAAAGTGAGACCCAAGAGAACTTCATCGACTTCATCAACATGGCTCAACGTCAACACAATGTTCCAGTATTAACAATAAGAAGTGACAATGGTACCGAGTTCAAGAACTACACATTAAATGGATTTCTTAGTGATGAGGGAGTAAAACATCAATATTCCGCTGCATACACCCCTCAACAAAATGGTGTAGCTGAGAGGAAGAACCGAACTCTCATTGATATGGCTAGGACTATGTTGGCGGAATTCAAATCTCCATATAATTTTTGGGCTGAAGCTATCTCCACCGCATGCCATGCATCAAACCGTCTCTACCTCCGCAAAGAATTGATCAAGACTCCATATGAGATCCTTACCGGTAACAAGCCTAATGTTTCTTACTTCCGAGTATTCGGTTGTAAGTGCTTCTATCGCATTAAGGGCATTCGTTTATCCAAGTTTGATTCCAAAGCATTAAAGGGTATTTTTGTTGGTTATGGTCTCGAATCCCACACTTATAGAATCTATGACAAGCTCTCAGGAATTGTCATAGAATCTTGTAGTGTGGTGTTTGAAGAATATGATGGTCCCCAAGCGAGGTGTGTTGATGTTTGTGATGTAGATGATGAAATGCCTCAGGATGCCATAGGAAGAATGGGTGCGGGTTTCATCCGCCCTATTGAGGAACCCCTTATGGTGGATCGAGAAGAACTATGCTCTACTCACGTAGATCCCTCATCTTCACAACTTCAACAAGCTACTGTCGAGGTGGACAATGACCCATGTCAAAGACAAGTTGTGGACCCTCATCCTACTGATCAAGAAGATGCCTCCAGCCAAGAGGTATTTGAGTCTCCGTTTGCCAGGATGTCCAGTGGTGCTAAGGCCATTACACAAGCAAGATCTATACAAACTGCCATAAGTACAGCTGAATACCTGGCCAGTTGTGGGACTGATCATGGGCAAGGTCAATCCTCTCCTTCCATGGAAGAGAATATTTCCAACAATGATCAAGGTCAAGTTGATGGTCAAGACGAGGACCAAAATGATGAAGTGATCCCACCAAGAAACAACAAGGAGATCGAAACTCGTCGCCAAGCTAGAATGGATAGAATATTGGAATTAAGAGACCACACTCTTGAGAATGTGGTTGGAGATCTAAGAAGAGGGATATCTACTTGAGCTCAATTGAAGAACTTTGGTGAGCACCAAGCACACATTTCCATGGTGGAACCAAAGAAAGTATGGGAAGCTCTTGAAGATTCAGATTGGTTGGATGCAATGCACAAAGAGCTCAACAACTTTGAGAGAAACAAAGAATGGAAGTTAGTTGAAAAGCCTAAATATTGCCGCAATGTTATAGGCACCAAGTGGATTTTCAAGAACAAGCAAGATGAGCATGGAATTGTGATAAGGAACAAGGCAAGATTGGTTGCACAAGGGTTCTCTCAAATTGAAGGCATTGATTATGGAGAGACCTATGTACTCGTGGCTCGCCTTGAGTCCATCCGTATCCTTCTTGCCTATGCGGCACATCATAAATTTAAACTACAACAAATGGATGTAGAAAGTGCATTCCTTAATGGTCCATTGCATAAGTTGGTATATGTGAAACAACCCCCGGGATTTGAGGATCCCAACTTTCCAAACCACGTCTACAAACTCGATAAGGCACTCTATGGGCTCAAGCAAGCCCCACGCACGTGGTATGAGCACCTTAGAGAGTTGTTGTTAGATCGTGGGTTTGAGGTTGGGAAAATCGATCCCACTCTTTTTAACAAGAGGGTCAATGGGGAACTTTTTGTATGCCAGATTTATGTAGATGATATTATCTTTGGCTCATCTAACAAAGATTTTAAT
Organism: Avena eriantha; assembly: GCA_910589775.1. Lineage (NCBI taxonomy): Eukaryota > Viridiplantae > Streptophyta > Magnoliopsida > Poales > Poaceae > Avena > Avena eriantha. Next base: position 190,663,376 of record OU342746.1, on the reverse strand, counting down.
GATGAATTCTCAAAGCTTATGACTGACAGGTTCAGGATGTCTATGATGGGATAATTGAGAGTATTTCTTGGTTTTGAGATCAAGCAAGTGAGAGGTGGTACATTCTTCAACCAAGCCAAGTATACTCAAGATATGCTCAAAAGATTTAACATGAAAGATCTCAAAGGAGCCCCTACTCCCATGGCAACAAAGACTAATCTTGAACTAAACTCAAATGGTAAAGATGTGGACCAAAAGGTATACTGGTCCATGATTGTCTCTTTGCTTTAGCTTTGTGCATATAGACCCGATATTGTGTTGAGTGTAGGAGTGTGTGCAAGATATCAAGCGGCTCCTAAAGAAAGCCATGTGGTGGCAGTCAAGAGAATCTTTCGATATTTGGTTCATACCCCAAACTATGGTATTTGGTATCCTAGGGGCTCTACTTTCTCTCTTTGTGGGTACACGGATTCGGATTGGGCTGGTGACAAGGATGATAGAAAATCTACCTCCGGGGCTTGTCAATTCCTTGGGAGGTCCTTGGTATGTTGGTCTTCTAAGAAGCAAAACTGCATATCTCTTTCCACCGCCGAAGCCGAGTATGTGGCAGCTGCTAGTGCTTGTACACAATTGCTATGGATGAGGCAAACTTTAAAGGAATATGGTGTCCATTGTGACAAAGTGCCTCTTCTATGTGACAATGAAAGTGCCATCAAGATTGCATACAACCTAGTGGACCATACAAGAACAAAGCATATTGAGATTCGTCATCACTTCATTAGAGATCATGTTGCCCGAGGTGACATTGAGCTTTCATATGTGTCAACCAAAGACCAACTTGCCGATATCTTCACGAAGCCACTTGATGAAGCAAGGTTTTGTTATTTGAGGAATGAACTAAATATCGTGGATTCTAGGAGCTTGACTTGATTACCTTGCATACTCACCTATGTCTTGACCCATATTTGGTGTAGGTGTAGGCATGGAAATAGGGGGAGTGCGGTTCTAATTCATTGGACTATCCCTCCCCCCATAATGCCAACATTAAGAAATTCAATTCTCGTAGTATCATGTAGTGATATGTGAGCATCATTGATGAGTAGTGGCTATGAACCCAAGGATAATTCTTCGCAGTTTCATGCCACAAACTCCTACATGGTGGCTTCGGCCACCACCCTCTCCTCATTCGAAGAATTGGCTCTTAGCTCGGATTTATTTGGCACTTTGATGAACATTTGGAGAGTTTTCCGTGGTTTTCTTGAGTTTTCAAAGTATGTCATCTTAACCCAAGCCCTCTCTCAGTATTGAAAACCCTCTCTATCTAATATATGTCCCCATTCACACACCCTAGAAGTATTTGGTCAAGGAGGACCGGAGTCTCCGGTGTGTTCACACCGAAGTCTCCGGTGTAGACCGGAGTCTCCGGTCTGGGCGGTTTCTGTCCACTTTAAGGGAGGACGGGGTGAACTAAAATAGTAGTTTCATTCATCCACCCCCGTCCTCCCCTCTCTGCCCCCGTCGCCTCCTCTCCCAAATCTTCTCCCCGGAGGTCAAGAAGCCCCCGGGATCTGCCGTGCCGCCGGCCAATCATCTCCTTGCCACCATTGGGTGATTCCCACCGGTGGAATCTCCTCCATGGACAGATCTGGTACCTCTCCTCCTCCTTTTCACCTAGGGTTCTTCCCTTACCTTATTTTTTGAGGATTGGTACTAGTTTTGACCACTGGAATTCCTTATTTGCGTGCACCTGAGTACTTTATCATTGTTACCATGCCCGATCTTCTGGATTCAACCCCATTGGAGTCTCCCTAATCTTCCCTGAGTCTCTAGACCGGAGACTCCGGTCTGAGCCGGAGACTCCAGTGTGGTTTGAATCTAACACATTTGTTCATGGTCTCAATGATTCTGTGCTGCCTCCATGGGACATATATACTTACCTTCATGCTATCTCCCTCGCTGCTGTTCACAGGCTCTGGCTCTCGTCGTCCTCCTCACACCAAGGCCAAGATGAAGAGAGGGGAACCTCGCTATGATGAGTGTGAGGGTTAGTACATTGTGCCCCCATCCAACCGCAGACAACAAGCCCATGATGCAGCCTATATGCAGCGGGAGCAGGAAAGGGCTGAGGAAGAGAAACGTGCGAATAGGGAAAAATATGACAACATTCAGTCATTGGCTCGCATGTCTAAGCAGGAGTATCGTGAGCTGCGGAAGACCAATTTCAATGAATTGCCTCGCACTAGTGATGACCCCTGTTATTGGAGGAAGGAGCAAGCTGTCTTCATGAAAGACATTTACGGTGTGCTCAAGAGGTCTCCTGTATGCGCCCAGAAGTACTTGAGTGTTGAGCAGATGAGGAAGAGACCCTACTTCTCTGATGCTCAGTGGATTAGTGAGAAGTTGGGGCTGTTCAGCTTAATGGAGATCCGTCAAGACTACAACATCACCATCATGCAGCAGTTCTATGCCACAGTTGTGTTTGGGACTGACCAAGCCAGGACTATGACTTGGATGACTGGCAACCACCGCAGCTCTGCCACGTTCTATGACTTTGCTGAGGCCATCTTCGAGACTTTTCAGTGGGTATCTACTCATGTTGGAGTTCGCATGCACTCAGCAGCTCTTGGGGTGAACAAGAACAAGCTTGCCCCTTTATATGGTAGTGAAGGGGTTATGGGAGGGTCCAAGGGACTCAAGCCTCTCTACAATCTGATGTTGAGGATCTTCCGCCAGACCATCTCCCCTAGTGCTGGGAATGATGATGCCATCAGGTGTGGTTTGGTCAACTTGCTGTATCACACCCACAAGACTTACATGGCTGGCCCCGACGCTGAAGCTGATCCTATTGAAGTGATGGACTACATATTTGAGGAGATGTATCATGCCATCTTATACAAGAAGGACCCTCCATATGCACCTCTGGTCATGAGACTCATCAACACTTAGCCACATGGTTCGCCACTTGCTATGCCTCCCAACCTTACCGAGCACACTCTCATATCTCTGCAGCAGAAAGGGGCTATGAGTGCTCCTCCTAGATGCTCCGTGCACATGTGGAAGGAGATTTCAGAGACTGACCGGGCCCCCTCACCTCCTAGGGCTCGGAGGAAGAATGCTTACAATGCACCTCTTCCACCCATGACACGTGACTATGTCCATGAGAGGGTCAAGAAGGCCTCATTCTGGGAGAGGACCCTGTGTTGCATGAATGTGTACATCCACAAGCAACATCATGATTCCTACAAGAGCAACCGCCGCATCGCGAAACTACTCAAGGAGATCAAGGCTCAGGGTGAAGCATATGATGAGAAAGGTGAGGATGAGTACACTGATGAGCATGGGGCTCAGCCGTCCACCGAGTCAGATCACACTCTTTCGTTTGGGGCATGCAATGCCCATCAGGACAGCTTGGTGGATTGGAAGACCTTCTCTGATGTCACATCTGGGTTTGGGTATCAAGGTACTTCCTCTTCTCTCCCTCACGGCAAAGGGCCTGTAGCTCCAGATGATGAGGAGGACTATGATGATGAGGAGGAGGATCAGGATCTGGATGAGGAGGACGAGGATGATGATCACGAGGACTACTGATCCGTTGGGACGCTAGCTTAGGTCTTTTCCCTTTTTCGGTGTTTCGATGCCAAAGGGGGAGAAGACATTGTCATCGGATTTGCATGGGTTTGGGGGCTACTTGATTCATTTGCCATCTCGTCTCGTCTCTATTTGCTTTATGTTTTTTGTGGAACACTGCTTGCTATTTGTGTGTGTGTATGACTCTGTGGTTGCTCCAACTTTACTGTAACTCATGTGAGAACTATGTGGTTTATCCATGTTCTACATAACTTGCCTGCTTTACTTGTTTATCTTTGTGCACAGAGTCAGGGGGAGCATGTCCATACTCTGTCATACATAATTGCGAACTTTTGTTCATGCAAAGTCACGAGTTGTCATCGAACACCAAAAAGGGGGAGATTGAAAGGACATTTACTGTCATAATCACTTTTGGTGTTCGTTAACAACTAGTAGACCCTTTCACAGTTTGCTATTGTCTACAGGTGGTATTCTACAAAGGAAAAAGGACCTTTGGCCTACAGATCATTCCCTGCATCTGATCTTGCTTGCTGGGAATTCCAGACCGGAGTCTCCGGTCTGCACAGACCGGAGTCTCCGTTGTGGTCCTGAGTTTCCCTAGGAGTCTCCGGAGTGGCCTCTGTTTTCCTGCCCTGGACAGCCAGTAAGGTGGTCCGGAGTCTCCGGTCTCTATCTCAGGCCGGAGTCTCTAGTGTGGAGGGACCGGAGTCTCCGGTCCACTTGGCTCCCAACTGAGCTGGGTCATTCTGTCAAGGGGTCCGGGGACTGGTCCGGAGATGGACCGGAGTCTCCGGTGTAGACCGGAGTCTCTGGTGTGGTGACCGGAGTCTTCGGTCTGCTTCTTCTCCAACGGTGAGAAAAACGGTTCGTTGACAGAAGGGCTATAAATAGGGGACCTTATCCCCTTGTTCCAGCTGCTCGTCCACCTCAAGAACACCATGTCCATTTGAGCCACCAAATCAACAAGATCTCTTCATCCAACCATCCAAAGTCTTTGATCTTTGAAGAATCGAAGGAGGAGGCCTTGATCTACAGCTTCACCAAGAGAGATCTTCATTTCCCCTTCATTCACTTGAGGGCCCCCATGCTCTAGTGTTTCATTGGAAACCCTAGGTTTTGATTTGGTTCTTACAAGCTTCTCTTTGATTGTTTGACAGCTTGCTTGTATTTGGGAGCCTCCAATTAAGTTGTGGATGTGTGCCCCGAACTCGTTGTAAAGGTGCCGGCTTCCACCTCGAAGGTTGCCGTATAGTGGAAGAGGTGAATCGAACCCGTTGGGGTGAGGTTCATCGGACAACAAGGGAGGCCTCTTGTGGCGTTGGTGGTTTGAAACCACCTCCTCTCCAAACGTAGACATACTTCCCCTCAAAAGGAAGGAACTACGGGAAACAAATCCTTGTTTCTCCGTGTGCTCCACTTTGGTTCCTTCTATCCTTACTGCACTTTACTTATCTAGTTATTATTTAGTTTGTGCTTGTTTTTCATATAGGTAAATTCACCTTAGTTGCATAATCTAGAGAATATACCTTTCTTGTCAAACCCTAATTTGAAAAAAGAGTAAAATTTGAAGTAGCTCCTATTCACCCCCCCTCTAGGTGCCCATACGATCCTTTCACCTTCTTAATCACGCGGGAGTGCTGCGCGTCTACTACCTTCATCTAGATCTAATCTAGCTTGGTGCCCAATAAAACAAAATTTGAAACAAGAAAAATTCCCTTGTAGCACCTCAATCTCCTGATGTATGCTAGCAATACATGATCTGCCACCACCTGGATCATCAATAAGCTTAATGACTTATTTGGCGTCAGTTTCAACAACTATCTTCTGGTAGCCTCTGTTGAAGGGAATATACCCAAGAGGTAATAATAAAGTGGTTATTATCTTATTCCATGTTTATGATAAATGTTTTTTTGCATGCTATAATTGTATTAATTGGAAACATTAATACATGTGTGTTTAATAAACAAATAAAGGTTTCCTAGTTATCCTCTCTTATAAACTAGCTCGTTGATTAACAAGATGATCAAGGTTTCTTAATCATGGCTATTGGATGTTGTTAATAACAAGATCACAACATTGGTGGAATGATGTGATGAACATTCATCCTAAGTATAGCACTACGATCAAAGTCATTGTGTTTATATTGCTATAACATCATACAAAGTAAACTTAGTCCTTAGACCATGTGATCAAGTTAATTTCTAACACTAGAAGAGTAACTTGATAACATCGAACGTCACCCCGTAACAGGGTGACTATAAAGGTCGGTTCAGATACTACGAAGGTGTTATGATGAGGCTCATGTATCAAGAGTGGGATTCTTTCCATCCCGGTGATGGATATATATACTCTGGGCCCTCTCGGTGATATCACATTGAAATAGCTTGCAAGCAAGGGATGTGATCACTAGAATGTTATATCACGGGAAGGAGAAAAGAGTGCATGTCGGAAACGAGATCAAACTAGGTATGGAGATACCGATGATCGAATCTCGGATATGTAATATATCGCGAGATAAAGGGATTTAGTTACAACATTAAAGGTTCACATGATCACTAGAGTCATCGTTGAATGTGTGGGAGTCAGTATGGATCTCCATGTCTCGCTGCTGATTATTGATCGGAGAAAGGTCTCGATCATGTCTGCATTATTCGCGAACCGTAGGATGACAAACTTAAGGGATGCTGGCACTATTTGGATCAAATATGTTTCAGATAAATATTTAAGAAAGCGTTGGAATCATTTCGATGGAAACCGGAATTGTTTCGGGTGAAATTGCAGAAACTGGTTCTGCATGTGATATTAAAATGTTGCAGGGGGTTTTATGCGAATGTTTGTTAATTAAGATAATTAAAAAATTCTGAATAAAATAAATAAAATAGTTTTATTAAATAAGAGATACATTAATTTTGGTGGAAAATTAATGCATGTGGGAGTGGAATTTTGAGTGGAGGTCTTTTATGTGAGTGGGTGCTCCACCCACGTGAATAAGGAAGAGGTGGTGGCGCCCACCGTGGCTGCCATGCCATGTCCCTTGGCTGCCCCCTCCTCTTATAAAAGGCACCCCTCTCACTCCATCTTACTTACACCTCCATGTGAAGGATCTCTCTCCCTCTCTAGAAATTATTCCCCATGGTCTCGGTTAGCGAGATACATGTTCTCGGTGGCTTTATCTGGAAAGAAGTTGTTGCTTCCGCTGCATCGCTGGAGCGAGGTGTTGAAATATTCCCTAGAGGTAAATAATAATAAGGACTATTATCATATTTCATAAAGTTTATGATTAAGTTTTATATCATGCTATAACTATATTGAAAGGAAACGTCAATATATGTGTGATATATAAACAACCAGGGGTTCCTGGTGAAACTCTAGTCACTGGTTCATTGGTCAACATATGATCAAGGTTTCCTGATCATGTAGCATTTATGCTAGTTGGAAATGGAGTCAACTCATTCTGAGAATGAGATGATGAACCAATACCCAACCTAAACAGCGTGATCCGATCATGTCACGAAGTTCAAGTTATGATGATTAGAATAGACCTCGTAGACTATTCCTTAGACCATGAGACTATATCAATCACTGCCTCCCGAGAATGCTTAGATAGCATCAAACATCACTTATGACAGAGTGATCATAAAGGTGTGTTCAGGTATTCGGAGGAACCATAGAGGCATTATATGTCAAGAGCTGGATTTGCCCGTCCACGTGATGGAAAGATACTAAAGGGCCCACTCAGAGAAGTTGTATCCAATAGCTACGCAGCGTGTGATTTGATCACAGGGACATCACTTGTCGAAAACGAGTCAAGTAGCATTGTTCGGTAACAAGATTGAACACGACATTGTGATGTCATTGATCAGATCTCGGGCAATGCAAGTATCGAGAGACAAACGGAATAAGACACGATTGTCTCGGTTCAAATGACGAAAGATCTTCATGGAATGCACAGGGGTCACATGGCCATCCAGGTCCCTCTATCGATCATTGGTCCGGGAATGTCCCGACCATGTCTGGAGTGTTCCCGAACCGTAGGGTATCACGCTTAAGGGCTTGATGATGCTTAGACAGTGTTTACATGATCGGTAGAATCACCGAAGAAGAGAAGAGAGAAAACCGAAAGGGTTTCGGTAAGTCCGGAGGATGTACAGAGTGGAGATGGAAGGTGTTCCATAGCCACAGAGATTGAATAATATGTGAATGAATTTTAAATATTGATTTAATCATTTATTCATAATTATTTAATAAAAGAGAAATCAATTAAAGGTCAAAAAGGCTTAATGGGCCAATTCCGGAGGGAGAAGGGCCCATGAGGGAAAGGCAAGAGGAGAGAGGAGGCAAGGGGGTGGCCGGCTGGGCAAATCTCCCCGAGTGGGGCCCACTAGGGCTGGCCAGCGACCCCTCCCCCTCCTTTAGTCCCACCCCGAGACTTTGAGGGAGGTAGTACCTCCCCTCCTCCTATATATAGTGGGGTATTTTGACTAGAAAATACACAACTCAATATTTAATAAAGGTTTCCTCACTTTTGGGGAGACCTCCAATTGATATTCTCTCTCTCTCCCGTGACCATGGTCCGAAGTTCGGACTGCGCGAACGAGAGACATCTTCACCATGGAGCGTCGTCGCGCTGCGGGATTCAGATCCAGGAGTTCTACTTCCGCAATTGCTGCTGGATCGGGGAAGAGGGAGTCATCACCAGGCACCGGCCGTGTGTAACTCCCCGCGAGGTGTCACACTTGGGGCACTAGGAGTTGTTGGAGCCGCAAGAGCGCGAGGAATTCAACACGACCTTGAAGTCGGCTTCGGCTCGTCTACATCAACCACGCTCTCCTGAGCCTTAACAACGCTTTTCGCACTTCAAGGGTAAGTTCGCGAAAAGCCCCTCCCGTTACTGCATTACTAATAGATAGGTCCTGGCAACATCAGGGATTCAGGGGCATAGGGTAAAAATTTATTGTTTTCATACGCGAACCCCTACAGTGGTATCAGAGCTAGATCTATGCATAGTAATGCTAGTACGGGTAGAACACACGAGACATAGCGTGTGGGCGTTGGTTGTTACCCTCTCACGTGTACTTGTGTATACCGTAGTAATGCTTGATGAAGCGGCCTCCAACCGACTTTACGCGTTCATTCGCGAGACTGGTCCACGCTTGACATACGACTTGTATCGTATAAAGTGGCTTTGGGGGTGTCTGTCTCTCTTGCATTAGTTGGTATGCCATTTGCAACGGAGGGCCCCGAAAGGGGTATAGTATAGACAACTACTTGATCAGCATTGTGGTGAAAGTTCGTAGGTAAGAATGGTTCTTGTGCTAAAGCCCATTCCGCCACGTAAAACATGCAAAGATAAAGTAGATGCGTCTAACTTTGTTTTGCAGGGGGCGTTGCTTTGTGATATGGTTGTGGCAAATGTAAAGTGATTACCTTATGTTACATAATAGTAGATAGTCACGGAGGTGACGGACTACCACGCCGAAAAGACACCGGTACCCTAGTGTCTACGGCGCCGAAACCCTAGCACCGGAATCTGGTGACGCGGGATGGAGATCAGGACATGAAGGACCATATCACATCGCATTTACATTCAATGTTATTGTTTGTATATTTTATTGTGTGCTAGTATTAGATACTCGACGGTAGCCTAATAAGATGATCCCTGTTAACAATTACCAATGATTGTGTTCCCCCTTAGTGTGCACCACAAAGAAAGTTCTTCGGTATGAGGCAGACCGTGATGATCGGGTGTCAGACATATATACGTTCGCATACAGTGGGTGTAATCCATGTTGCACAGTGAATACACTAAGGTTGAGTTGGCAAGCCTAGCATGTACAGACATGACCTCGGAACACGGATGGTCGAAAGATCGAGCACGAGTCGCATGAATGATGTGACCAACGTTTAGCGTCCACCCTAAAACCCACATTGGTGGCCATGATGATCGGGGAGATGTGGGGAAAAGGGGTCGTGTTATCACTAGAACCCTTCAGGAGATAGGTGTTTCTAAGTGGAGTTATTATATTAACTCATTTAATTATAAACTTAGTCTAAATTCCTTTTGCAATTATAAATGTAGAAAATGGTTCTTCCCGATGCTACCTTTCCTATTGACGATTGGTTATATGGAGAGAAGCTCAGGCTAGACGGATCAAACTTCTCTATGTGGGTTGCGTCTCCACATTCTCCTTAGCAAGAATGATGTGGTCGATTATATACTCAATGAGATGGATTTGGATCAGCCTAGTGACTTAGAGACCCTAGAGTAGTGGGAAACCCGCTATTACCATCATGATATGGCCTCCTTCATATTAGGGACGATGCGTTTCGGGATGGTGGATGAGCTGTAGCTAGTCGTGGGTAATGTTGAGCCTCGTACGGTGATGGTACAACTTAGGACACATTTTGTGGAACAAGCACGCATATGGGAGCATGAGCTGATGGGAGATTTCCTCTCCATTAAGATGGAGGAGAACTCTTCGCTTGACGACCACTTGGATCGCATGCACGATACGTACATGAGGCCAGCATACTTCCTGGATAGCTGGATAACGAGCTCTTTTGCAAATGGCGTTGTGATGCGGTCACTGCCACCAAGCTACCAAGCACATGTCAGGACTTGCATCATGAGAGACGATGCGGAAACACAGGATTTCCACAGGTTCATATCACATCTTAGGAATGTGATGGTTGAACCCATTGTCGCTGAGGTCATTAATGACAAAGGTATATATTTGATATACAATTTTATAAATGTTATAATCTTGCAAACACATGTTGCAGTGTTAAGTATATTTGATACTTGTTCTGTTTTGCTGAAAATAGGTCCTTCTGCATGAGAGGTGCTTGCTGGAGAGGAGGTGACGTTGCGTGTTGATGGCAAGCATGATGATGATGGACGATGACACTCTCCCTCAACATTTATCACTTAGTTTATAATTTTTGGATAGTTATTGTAATCAAAAGATTGTGAACTTCTTTAGTGTGTCTCACACTTTGTGAGATGGTTATTCATATAAGTTTGTAACAAATAGTTGTTCCACTTTTATGAATGATTTCTATTCGTATTCATATCTTATTCGATTATGTAACATCCCAAAACTTAATCTAAATTTAATCAAGATCAAATCTACCCAATTTAGGTTTAACAAAAACTTTTCCATTTAAAATAATTAAGCATTCATATGTGTGTGCATTTAAATTAGGAGTTGATTTGAATTGCCATGTCTGAGTGATCCATTGGTTGTAAAATGATTCTAAGGTGAATTAAACATCATCTAGATCATTCCCAAACAAATCCCAAAGAAAAAGAAATCAAAAAAGAATAAAAGAAATGGTCATTTGTGCCATTTTTAGTAACTAGGACATTTTGGGTGTTCCTAGGACTCAAATGCCAACAGAGATAATTGTGGTTCTTTGCACCCCTTGCTAGTACAAGGAGTGATGTGCCAAGGCCCACTTTGTGATCTCCCAAAATCATTCAAACTCTAATTTTAAATGACATTTGAAAATTGAATCTAGTGTATGTATGAAGATCACACTAATTCAAAAACCACTCAAATGAACTCCATTTTAAAATCCCAAGAAAACCTAGATGCTTAAGCATAAGATACATCACTCCACCAAAAATCAACTCAAAATTCAAACAAAAGTTTCTTGCGGCCATTTGATCGAACACCTTCTGGGCACAAATCAAACAAAAACCAAAAACACTAGTGTGAGCAGTGTTCTGGCCAAACTTGTCCCCCACATTGCCATCAAACCCTCTCCACTACTTCCACTACCCTTTCCTAGCCCGGCCAAGCACTGTGCCCACGACCAAATGGTCATGGACATCAATGCCGAGCCCACTCGAGCACCTCACCGGCGACAACACGCCACAACAGCCGCCAGCCTCGCCCACCTTGCCCAACGTGTCGCTCGTGGTCCACCTCCCCCGCTAGGCCAGCCCCAGCCCGCGGACAGAGCAAGGAGCAGCCAGGAACCGCTGCGCCCCGAGCTTGTCTGCCATGCCGACGCCGCCCGCAGAGCATGCATGGTCCCCCGCTCAACCAGACCACGCCTCGCTGCCGCCGCCCACCTACATGATCACCACCGCCCTAGGAAGCTGCCAGACACGCCCGTTTCTTGGACCGTGACCCGTAGTCGCCGGCCACCACGAAACTCGCTGTCGACAGAAACATCGTGCGCGTCGCGCCGCTTGCTTATACCGACCACAATCCACTGCACACGCACCTCCGTGACAATCGCCAGGGCACCGCCCACCGTCCTAGTCCACTGCCCAAGCCCCTAGCCCGATGTATCGTCGTCACCGACGAGCTCCGCCCATGCCGCACTGCCCCCTCATCGAGCCTATATAAGGAGGCCACCCCAGCACCATTTCTTCACACCATTCCACTCCCCTCTCTCCACTAACCATTTCCCCTCTCTTGCCGGAGCCACTCGAGCTGCCGTTCGCTAGAATTCCACCGGAGGTAGCCGCTGCAGAGGAGGAGAAGTCGCCGTCGATTTCGTCCACCTCAGCCCCTGCCGCGACTTTGCCTGAGCTCGCCATCGCCGTCTAGTTCGATCGCCCGCCTTGCCGCACTAACTGGAGCCCTGGTACGTCCCTAGTAGATCCCCATCGGCTGTTTAAGGTTCTGTCTCGCCGGTGACCAGTCCGTCGTCGACGACGACCGTGAACCATCGATCTGTGTTCTAATCGTAGTGCCCAGATCGTCCCGTACCGCTTCGGGTTTTATGTGCCGCTGACATGCGGGACCAGCCTGTCAGTCGCCCTATGCGCCGCTGAGCGTTACTGGGCTATCCCATTTAGTTTCCCGCGCTGACCCGTTTAATTCAAATTAGGTTTTTCTATTTAGACTGAAAATCAATTATGTCCCTTAGTTCAAAAATCAATTCAAAGAGTTTTACAAATCCAAATGGAGTGATTCCAATTTTGTTGGAAAGCTAATGAAAATCTCTATCCAAGCCTGTTGGTTTTAAATCTTTTAGAGTTAGAGATCTCGCCTAGTAAAAATAACAAGATAGAAGCATTTGCACATTCAAACATTTTTCTAAAATCAACCATAATAGATTTTGAGTTGATTCCAACTCTCAAAAAATCACATTTAACCATACCTATCTGAATATGTAATAATATTAAGGTTTGCATGCAGTGACTTTGGACTAGTACGAAAATAATGCTATATAGGCATTTCTAGTCACTTTAAATCATTAAATATTAAACTTAAACTTATTAAATTGTGATCCAACCTTTAAATCACATTACCATATGTTAGAATATGTGGTGATGACATGTGTCCACATGATCCCATATTTTAATTGGAGAATATTAAATCTTAGTTAATTTCAATGAGTAGAAATTACTTTTTTCAAATAAAAGGAATGAAGCTAGTTAATTAAACCTTGTGATGCTTGTGATGATAATAGATCATCAAATGTGTGCCTTAGTGTGCTAAGTAGACTAGTTAAGCTTTGTTTGGTGATTGTGTATTCCGTATGTATTTATAGACGATAGTACCGACCAAGCTTTCGAGGAGGAGGAGTTCTACCAAGAGGAGGGGGAAGAAAACTTCAAACACTGCACCAACCAAGGCAAGCCATCATTAACAATGCAAGCTAACCCTTGAAAGCTATATAACCTAAGCAAGATGCATTAGGCATGCTTTGGTTATACCACTTTGACTATTACCTACCCAAGTTTTATTTCTAAGCTTTACTTCCTTACTTTACCAAAGTCCCTTACTTGTTTAAAGGTAGCATAAAAAGTATAAAACTTGACCTATCAAAGTGAGATTTAGATGTCATTCTATGGCATAAGATTGATCTTAGCATCCCATATTAGTGAACACTCTTAACTTAGTAGTTTAGAGCTAAACTAGAACTTGAGTCACTTTAGATGGGAATACTTGGTGAAAATGAATTGTGAAAACCTTGGAATGATGAGTCATTCTATTGAGATGTTTTGACATGTGTTGAGAAACACAAATGGTTTATGATGATGAAAATGTTGAGGCATGAGCCTTAGCCCTTTTACAAAACTGATGGTTGGGTTCAGATGCGATACCATTCCAATTTTACCATACAACCACAATACCTGAATTGGGTAAGGCTTAGCCGGAAGTTTATATGCATTAGTATTAGTTCCCTCGCGGGAGAGGTTTGAGCTGAGGCTACCTCTCAATGTTGTCCACCTATGCAGTGCCCAAGATGACAGATGATCATGGTTGGGAGGCCATGCTCATAGGAGAGGTGCTTATACTAAGGGTGTGTAAAGGAAAGGTTATGTTTCATTATCTGCATACTAAGTATGATGATTCAGGGTTATCCCTGACAGATGTATCGAATCTTGTGGTGAAAGTGTACCACCTCTGTAGGGTGTCAAACTATTCGAATAGCCGCGTCCGCGGTTATAGACAGTTGGAGTGGCCATACTGTTCCGCTGTCAGATGTTTTCATAACGACTTATGATATGAATGATGAATCTTGACTTGACCACAACAGGGTTGTGACTATGACACTAGCTTCCCAACTTAAGTGATTCTAGAACTTTATTTTATCTTTCTTTGTTTCTGAACTCAGCTTAGGTTTCAAACTTAACTTTACAAATAAACCTAGAGTTAGCATTTCCCACTAGAACTACCTTACTTGTTAGTAATTGTTTGCGAGTACTCATGGCTTTTGTCCCTGGCTATTACGATGGCCAGACTATGAAGGAGACTACCAAGAAGAAGGACAGTAGGACGGCTATGATAACTAGGACTATCTTCCATCGTCAGCATTGCCTGTGACCCTGGAGATGGATCCCACCGCTACGCTTATTATTGATTCTGCTGCTTGTTGTATTAAGACTGGATCATGAGATCCTTTATTCGTATAAGACCTTATTATGGTTTGTAATGGATGATGTACTGTGATATCCAATCTGTTATGTCTCGCAAAAATGGTAATCCCGGGATTGCGATGTATGGCATAATAGGCATCTAGGATTAAAAATCCGGGTGTTGACAGATTATGTGTAAACTATCCTGGTTTTGAAACTAATTGATAATACATGAACATTTGTAAAATATTGAAATGCCTTGAAATTACCCAACTTAATGATATGTTCATTACTGAATGAAACCATTGTTTGAATTCAAAGTTATATTGATAATATGTGAAAGACACTTGTATCTTGTCACATATGAATCATGCCTAAGTTCGACAAAATAACTTAAGCAATGTGTATTACTTGAATACAAAGTGTTTGATGAATTGTTAAAAGAGAATACATATTCGATATATTGTAGTTTGACAAAATCGTAATTATCATTATATGATTGTTTAAATTTTGTAAAGAAGTTTACCAAAGAAAACATGAGTATGAAACTATTTGATATGATCAAAGTATTTCATCAATTAAGGGTATAATATAAAAGCGAATCTAATTACTACGATTTGATCAATAGGAATGAAATTCGACTTTATAAGAATGGCATAAAGAAAATTGTGGAATGCAATGCGTTTGAAATGTCAAAATGCAAAGCATCACAATATGATATTTGATATCAAGTGGGTGAATAAATAGCGCCAAATAAATCGTTATAGTATAAGTGTAAAGGACATTAGTTAGAAATACTTAGCACTCAATTAGAATATATAGTGAACCATTTGAATTCATGAAATTGGCACCATACATTGTATGGATCGTCGTAAAAGTTTTGGGGTTATTCGATATAACCAAAAGAATAGCGAATAAGTCCTTGTAGAGTATTCATTGGAAATTATGAATATGATAGCCATAGCTAGAACCAAAAGAAAAGGAAAACTAGTATTGCTTGGATTTTGGTGCATTCTCGAGAAAGTTCATATTTAGTGGTATTTCTCAATTATGGAGCATTTGGAAGATAGTGAAAAACACGATGAGAATTCAAAACCCTGCATCAGAGTGTTGAGAAGCGCAATAGAAAGTGTTCCTGAATGATTCTCCTCATCAAGGAATGAATTAATGATAATGATCATTATGTTTTCCATACTAAGTGTTTTCACTACACAAAGTAGGATTCAAAATATACTCCACATCTTGTATGGCGATATTTATGAATCATTTGCCATGATTACCAGAATATGACATACCTACGAACTACTAAGGAAATAATGGTAAACTAGAATTATGAGATATCCTAGAGGCAAAATTCCCTTGAGATTAGAAAACAATTCGTTGCTAAATCTTACAAGTAAAGGGGTTACTTGGATTTTCCCAAATGACTACAAAGCCATAGTGGCAAAGGGGGTGAATGACAAAAGCATGATTTGTCATGAATAATGTATTGGACAAATTCAAATGAATTTGATTCAAGTGTGCTGAAAGTCTGGTGGATTTAAAACTAGTAAAGTACTAGTGTCTCATAGTGAATCTCCAAGCTTGATATTTGATAAAAGGATTTTGAAGTCGTTCAAAATAGTGAGTGGATATGCAATTTGCATGAAATTGAGTGGGAGCTATGAAAGTCTTCCTAAAACAATATGTGAATGACATATTTTTGAGTGGGAGCAATGAAAGTCTCAAACTCAAATGTGTCGGGAACACATTTTGAGTGGGAGCAATATAAGTCTCAAATTCAAATACGTGGAAACATATTTTGAGTGGGATCTTAGAGGAATGATTCTTAAGTGTGTATACGACACATTAAGAATAAAAGCGCAAGTACCAATAAATAATGATTTATGAGGAGTAGAAGTTGATAATAAGTATATTAAAATATTATGTAGTATTCCTTAATGGATTCTGAAAAGAGTTTCAGAATAGAAGTTAGTTAAGGATCTGGTCCTTGATAACTAAAATTAGAAATAGAATTAAGTCTGACATTGATGGTTAAAAGAAAGAAAAGGATGATCATCATCCACTATGTTGAGACATAGGTTCTATCTTAGAAAACCATGATGATGACTTAACATAATATATGATCCAAGAAGGAACGTTTGAAAAGTGATTAAGTTTGAATCACAGAACGTTGAGCTAAGTTTGTCCGTAGTGTCTAATAGAGAACTGTAGACATGTTTTCCAGGTCCATAAAGGATGGCATATCTTAAAGCATAAAGAGTTATGTTATAAGGGAATATGTTGAAAACTCCTGTATCAATAATACCGACTAAAGTCAAGTAGGAGGCGAGGTGAATGAAAACATCGAAAGTTGCACAGGGTGCACTAGTGTTTCGATAATTACATTTATAATAGATAAGGGTACCATCTAAAGTGATGTATAATGTTATGGCAGGGCTAGTTCGCTTTTAATGTAGAATGATGTGTCCTAGGGCACAGTGAGCATGAGAAAGCCCTCGAGGTTAATCTAACGTCATTGTAGGCTCTTCGAATCTGGCCTCGTTCTGCTGTCATAACAACGATGCATATACAAAGATGTTATCATGTGATGATAACATATTAATGTCAATCAAGGTGACATTAGTAAGTTGCAAAGGATTTGGGACTGTAAAGTACAGACCCAAGACTCAACCTCTTCCATGAGCAAGCATGTTCAGGGTACCGGGATATATGGTGACAATGATTAAGAACAAATGCAGCTAGTTTATTTGTACTCTAGTGCAAGTGGGAGACTGTTGGAAATATGCCCTAGAGACAAATAGTAATAAGGACTATTATCATATTTCATAAAGTTTATGATTAAGTTTTATATCATGCTATAACTGTATTGAAAGGAAACGTCAATACACGTGTGATATATAAACAACCAGGGATTCCCAGTGAAACTCTAGTCACTGGTTCATTGGTCAACATATGATCAAGGTTTCCTGATCATGTGGCATTTGTGCCAGTTGGAAATGGAGTCAACTCATTCTGAGAATGAGATGATGAACCAATACCCAACCTAAACATTGTGACCCGATCATGTCACAGAGTTCAACTTACGATGATTATAATAGACCTCGTAGACTATTCCTTAGACCGTGAGACTATATCAATCACTGCCTCTCGAGAATGCTTAGATAGCATCAAACGTCACTTATGACAGAGTGATCATAAATGTGTGTTCAGGTATTAGGAGGAACCGTAGAGGCAATATATGTCAAGAGCGGGATTTTTCCGTCCACGTGACGGAAATATACTCAAGGGCCCACTTGGAGAAGTTGTATCCAATAGCTATGCAGCGTGTGATTTGATCACAGGGATATCACTTGTCGAAAACGAGTCAAGTAGCATTGTTCGGTAACAAGATTGATCACGACATTGTGATGTCATTGATTAGATCTCGGACAGTGCAAGTATCGAGAGACAAAAGGAATAAGACACGACTGTCCTAGTTCAAATGACGAAAGATCTTCGTGGAATGCACAGGGGTCACATGGCCATCCAGGTCGCTCTGTCGGTCATTTGTTTGGGAGTGTCCCGACCATGTATGGAGTGTTCCCGAACCGTAGGGTATCACGCTTAAGGGCTTGATGATGCTTAGAGAGTGTTTACAGGATCAGTAGAATCACCGAAGAAGAGAAGAGAGAAAATCGGAAGGGTTTCGGTAAGTCTAGAGGATGTCCGGAGTGGACATGGAAGGTGTTCCGTAGCCATAGATATTGAATAATATGTGAATTAAATATTGATTTAATCATTTATTCATAATTATTTAATAAAAGAGAAATCAATTAAAGGTCAAAAAGGCTTAATGGGCCAATTCTGGAGGGAGAAGGGCCCATGAGGGAAAGGCAAGAGGAGAGTGGAGGCAAGGGGGTGGCCGGCTGGGCCAAGCTCCCCACGCGGGTCCCACTAGGGCTGGCCGGCGGCGCCTCCCCCTCCTCCTCCTTTAGTCCCACCCCGGGACTTTGAGGGAGGTAATACCTTCCCTTCCCCTATATATAGTGGGGTATTTTGACCAGAAAATACACAACTCAATATTCAATAAAGGTTTCCTCACTTTTTGGGAGACCTCTAATTGATATTCTCTCTCTCTCTCCCGTGACCGTGGTCCCAAGTTCGGACTACACGAACAAGAGACATCTTCACCGCGGAGCGCCGTCACGCTACGGGATTCGGATCCACGAGCTCTACTTCCGCAGCTGCTGCTAGATCAGGGAAGAGAGAGTCATCTCTAGTCACCGGACATGTGTAACTCCCCGTGAGGTGTCACACTTGGGGCATTAGGAGTCATTGGAGCCGCAGGATCGCGAGGACTTCAACACGACCTTGAGGTCGGCTTCGGCTTGTCTACATCAACTATGCTCTCCTGAGCGTTGACAATGCTTTTCGTTCTTCAAGGGTAAGTTCATGAAAAGCCCCTCCTGTTACTGCATTACTAATAGATAGGTCCTGGCAACATCAGGGTTTCAGGGGCGTAGGGTAAAATTTTATTGTTTTCTTACGCAAACCCCTACACGAGGACGCGGAGGTTGTCGGGGTACCGGACGTGTGTGCGATCACGGATACACCTCTGCTTTGCGGTGCTGGACTTGCTGGTGTTGGACCTGGTAGACTCTCTGGACTTCATCACGATCTTGAGATCAGCAAGTGTACGACTATATCAACCACGAAATCAGTTTTAACAATGCTTTATCGCTCTTCAAGGGTATGTTCTCTATGGATGTATATCCACTCGTTGATTATATCTAGGTAAATAGATCTTGGTGCTTAGATGTCCACATCGTAGATTTTTTTGTTTTCTATGTTAGAAACCCAACGGTGGTATCAGAGCCTGATCTATGCATAGATGCTTTGCACGGGTAGAACACATATGAGTATGTGGGCGTTGATGATCATGTCATTGCATCTTCTATGTATTTTGGATATTGGTGGCATAGTGAGATGAAGTGGCCCATACTAACTTTACATGTCCTCGCACATGAGACATGTTCTGCGCTTGACATGCAACTAGTTTTGCATAAGTGGCTAGCGGGTGTCTATCTCTCCTACTATAGTCAATATCTGATTTACAACGAGTTGCTAATAATTTGGTTATCATTGTCGTGGTTCCATGTTTGTAGGGATGAACGGTTCTATCTTCGAAAGCCCTAAGCCACGTAAAACTTGCAATTGATAAATTAGAGGCGTCTAGTTTAGATTATTGATGGGCAAGTGTCTTGATATGATAATGTTATAATTTGAAGTATAGTTGATACTATTGGAAATTATAGCATACGTAATGTGTAAGTTCCATACACCTTGGCCTTACACATAAATGAATGATAAAGATCATACCACGATGCACATGATAGTGATCAAGTGCAGGAACCGTATCATTTCACTTTATGCATATGATGTTTGTTTGCATCTTATATTGCTTGTATGACGCTTTAGTAGCATTATAAGATGATTCCTCATTTAGATATCAAGATAAAATGTGTTCTTTCTTAAGTATGCACTGTTAAGAAAGTTTGTCGTTTCGAGACGTCACGTGATGATCAGGTGTACTTGACTCTAGGCTTTCATACAACGGGTTTAAGACAGTTTTATACACGCGAGTACTAAAGTTCTTATTTGGCGAGCCTAGCATGTACAGACATGGCCTCAGAACATGGACCGAAAGGTTAAGCATGAGTTATACGGTAGAGATGATGACCATATAGATGCTCGCCTTTGAAGCTACACCGACTCATGTGATGATCAGACTTGATGTAGTGGATTTGGTTCATGTAATCACCAAAACAACTCGAGGGATGTTGGTTTTGAATGGGAGTTCATTTGTAATTTGGATTACTCGAACTCAGTTTATCATAAACTAAAATCGAAGTGAATTTGCATAACTTGTTGTAGTCATTGGCATCCGTTTACTACCTTGCGCTTAGTTTTAATTGAGATAATAGAACTATAAAATTATGGATATTTACTCTACGAACTGGTATCATATTGTTTTGAGTGTCAGTCTAAAGTATAGAAGTCCTATTGCAAACTTTCAGCAAACTCCGTTTACTCAATGAAGTTTAATAAGTAGTATTAAATCAAGAATAACAATTCCAGTGTTAGTATTTAAAGTATCTTATTTGCCTCCATGATCCTTGATATTCAAAAGTTGTTTTAATATCGAGGTTATCTAGGAGCTGAAAGAATTGTTTTAGAAACCATCATGTGTGAAAGATATTGAGATATTTGAAACAATGATTAGGTTGCAACATGATAGAGTATAATTTGGCAAAATACATGTTCCCATATTGTATGAGAATTTGCGAAGGTTGGAGACACTAGGCGTCCTTATCTCCCAAAAAGGTTTTGTGAACTGATATTATACTCACGGTTCGTCCTTATAAGCTATAGTAGCTTGATCATGAAAGTTATCATGATAAGGATGAATAGAAGATGTAGGTAAAATGTTTACTACACTAATAGATTATTAAAGAATGGATTTTGAAAAAACGCCAAACATTTGATGATGGTGATCAACTTCAAAGTGCAAGTCCAAAGGTATTAGTTTTTGATTATACACGCTTTAGACTATGTGTCATATGTATGGCGCCATTATTGATGTTGATAGATTCTTGTTAAAAGAAAAGGAAATGCTGAAAGAGAATCTATAAAATAGTTGGCAGAAAAAAAAAGACTGAAAATGTCCAGCTAAGGTATATAGATGATATACATGTTATGGTCATATTCTTTGCTTTTTAAACAATGTGGTTCTTGGGTATTGGATACCGAATTGGTTGGTATGAAATTTCATATAGAACAACGCAATTCATGAACTACAATGGCCTAATTAACTGGCAAACGAATATGGGATGATGTTCATAAAAAACAAATAAAGTGTTATTGTGTTTCTCGTTGACATCAAAACTAGCCTTCACGATTTGTTTTAAATAATTGTTATTTTGTTTCGGTATTATGAGAACAATGGTTGTTCAAATAACTAGCTAAATGCCCGTGCGTTGCTATGGCATAAAGTTAAGAGAATATGTTATGAAAAAAAGATAAGAATAGTGAAATTGCATGACTGTGGTTGATTATAAAATTGTTAGGGATAAAGTCTAGCTTTATTCCACCTCCTTTACATCCCTTGTCCTCCAAAGCTACAAAAATATTTATTCTTCTAAAATTTGTTCATCACGTATAATAATGTAATACTAATCTTGACTATAGAAATTGTAAAGATTACTTTCGAAGTTCACATGAACGATCTTTTGTTTATAATGAGATTTTGCTCATCATGCGACCGGGAGTTAGAAAATATAAGGAAAATTTCAAACATAAATCTTACATATATTCTACTTTAAAACAATACAGGGAATTCCTCTTTTTTCATTTCTATTTGGAGAAATATATGATCACATCATACATTTTCAAAGAAAATGAACCAACCCAGTGACATGCAGGATCGATGCTTTCTCTCTCCTTCGTACTCCTACTTTCCCTATCGTCCTATTTCACTTTCCAAACATCGATGCTTCTTTCCTTATCCATGATTAACGGACGCATCAACCACAAGGCTTTATTGGATGGAAACAAAGATATTGAAGGTGGCTCAGCTACTACTCGGCTCCGTTCCTCTCTAGTGTAGGCTGCTCATCTACTTCCCAAATCTTCTGATTCAGTGATTCATCGAAAAATTCCTGACCCAAATTTCCAAATTGGCCCCCAAATCGGCCACAAATCCAGCTATTCTGCTATTCCTGAGCTCAAATTGACCACCCCATTCCCTTCTGTCCCATTTCACGGCCTTGTCTGTTGACTCCATGGGCAGAGGAGTATCCCTTGTGGAGTTCTTCACGTAATCGTCGCTAGCCTTGGGCGGACGTTCAGCCGTGCTCGTCATAGGTGAGGAGGAGGTGGAGGACGTCCAGGTCGCTTGGCGTATCGCTGTAGTGGAGTGCGACGCTCGTCGTGGTTGATCCACCGGGAGGCTGTGGCGCGCTGCAGTGGAGTCCGGCGCTCGGCGAGGTTGAGCTGACGAGAGGCTACGCGATCTCCTTTGACAAGATGAGCAAGAGTTGGGAGCTGGATGAGTCTCGGTAGGGCCTTCCCCATCATGGGCCACCCATTGATTGCTGCCTCCCTGATGCTGCTTGGGGAACGGAACCTTCCGTCTCCGATCTCCCCCTCCCCCAGATTCCGGGCGTCCCGCTGCGGCCCTGCCACCTGGACACGCCGCCGGTCGACCTCCACCGGAGATGCTAACGCGTTGGGGGCTTGAGATCGACACGGAGAAGCGTGGGAGGGGGCCGACATCCATGGGCACAGGTGGTCCAAGCCGGAGCGACAAGGAGACGGGAAGCCCGTTGGCTCCGGGCGGGGAACGACGAGAGGAAATCGGGAGGCGATGGGATAAGGTCGGGTGGTGTACTGGTGTATGGTGTTTCGTGTCACTCGGCGGTGGCATGGTGGGTAAATCTATTGAACTACCAGGGGCAAAACCGGAAACCAAAAGTCGGACAGATAACTCAGTATGACAAACCTACCTCAATCAAAATTAATAGATAGATAGGTGAATGCCCGTGCGTTGCCACAGCCTGTTCAAGTTTTTTTCTTGCCATAAATAACATGCACATTAAGAGAAAGCCAGAAAATACTTCCAAAACAATAGAACTATATTTCTAGTTTAGCACGTAATCCGATCAGATCAATTCACTGCCCTCCAATATTGATCTACCGTTTTTCGAACTTCTAATTATAGTTCTAAAGTCAACCCTGAGCTCTAGTTATATGCTTTTTCTGAACATTCTCTTCTCAGTGTCTTTGGGCGTCACTTTTAGCAATAGACAGGAAATCTTCCGATGTTCTATCAAGACACAAATCCTCTTAGAAAAAACTTTAAAACTTTTCACTTACAACACATCCATGCAACACATTAGATTGCCCTAGAACAATGAATCACATCCTATGTGACATGAACATATTTAGATTGCCCCAACACAATGAATCACAACCTATGGTCGCAGGCACATTGCCCTTCATTTCATTTCCAAGCCGTACCAGGTTGGATCAGATCGCTAAACCATGAACCCAAAGCATGAAAAGTAGCATCTAGAAGCACCGATGGCACATACCTGTTGACGGCGTAGGCGTTGGTCTACAACTCACTTTGTCGCTCCTCGAGTTTCTTCAATGACAAATCTTCTTCGTTTACAGTGACAACTTCATTATTCTCTCCTTTGCATTTCCTAGAGGGCTTGTGTAATGGAATTCAACTGCTCCTTGAGATCACTGTTCATTTTCTTACGCTACACAAAGAAAATTTAGGTTTCTTTAAATATTTTCTTTATGAATGTGATTTAATGATTATGCCTTTAAGCTGAGAATTATACTCGGCCTGAAAATGATCTTTTCCAAGGGAAAGAATTAGATTGGTCAATTCTACTACAGAATGAGCTAATGCTTGATGCAGCTGAATCTAATACATATTAGTATTATTTAGTTTTGTTAACGTATAGACTTCCTGGCACTATTTCTCTAGCTCGTCAAGTATTCTTTCCCTCACATTTTTCTCTTGTCCAACCTTATCCCATATCATCTGGCAGACTGGCACTGTTGTATAGTGAAACAGTGCGCACAGATTTGCGCACCTTCAGCTCTTCAAGCAGGTACGTGCACGAGGATTCAGCGGGGATGTGAACTTTCACAGCCACTCTGAGTTACCCCATCTTGAAGTTCTTCTGCAATCTGAGGAACAACTTGCTATCAAAAAGATGCTCAAGTTCACAGTCCTGGATCACTGGTAGCAGCTGTGGACACCACAAACCATATCTGATCAGATGGGATCTCTCACCCACGAACCCTATCACGAAAAGTAGCAGCTAGCAGTCTAGCACGAGCCGGCCGAACTGAACACGCGGGAGCCAGACCAGGGGCACCGGCTAGCAGAGGGGAATCCAGAAGCTTGCGGGCACCTTTCGGCGACGGGGGAACCAGTGGCACACATGTTACTAGCCGACAGCGCACGTGGATCGGAGGCTCATGTGAGAGTTCGCGTGATTGAATTTTCTAGGACATTTATCTGTGATCCTTCGTGGCCTCCCAGCAGTCGAGTTTTCTGCCAAAGGACCAGATCCCGGCTGTGCCGACCGCGGCGCCGATTCAGGCAGATGCCCCGCGCACCGCTCCCACGTTGCGCCCTGGACTTGACCAGTTGCGCTTGTCATGCTGATACCCTGGGTGCTACACACACCTGTGCGCCGTCGGCCTGGAGCGGTTGCTCCATGCGCTAGTTATGGCGAGGTTAGTGTCGTGGTGGAGAACTGGTGGCGGCAGTTTATAGGAGGGCGGCGCGCGACGGAATCTCGGGGTGTGGCTGCTGCTGCTCGCGGCGCGCCACTGACCCGCGCTGCTCGTGGCCCCGCCGGCGTCATTGCCACCGTCGATTTCGGTAGTGACAGGCTGCGGTTTGGAGGAGGGCAAGGCGACACGCCATAGGACCCAAGGGGGGCGATGCAGAGCTGGCGACCTGCGCGCAGCGCGCTAGAGGAAGGAGTGTTGGGGGGCGAGGAGCTCTATCCGCGCTGGACGCCACCGTCGATGATGGGAGCTCAGCTCAATTTGGGGATTGAGGATTTTTTCCTTATTATCCAAGGGACAGGAGACGGGAGATTTCCACCCGCGCATGTCCGCCGAACCGTTTTTTTCACTCGAGCGTCGCGGGGGTAATTTATTTGCTGGTGGAAGGGCAAAATCGGAAATAAAAAAACGGACGGAAAATAGGGTGCAGACAAACCTACCGTAAGGAAAATTATAGTATAGATTACCGTATTCCATAGAAGATGAATGAACTTTTACAAGTCTAGTTGGAGAAATCACGCTCATAAAAACTAATGCTAAAATGTCGGAAGACAAATGATTGAAAGATCACTTTTGAGCTGTTTAAATTATATTGGAAAGAAAACATGAAAAAACTCCATGTTGATGGGTTTTTGGAGTCTTTGATTTTGATCAAATGACGCTTGTGAAACTTTCCTCGAGATAATTTGAACTCCGTTCATAGGCCAAAAGGGGAACGGGTGACTAACTTATTGGAAATTGTGCATATTGATGTATATAGTCCATTATATGTAGCCATGTGCGGTGGATCTTTCGACTTCATATGCTTTCTCTGAAAATTTGAGTGAATATATCTGTATATTTACTTAATAAGGATGAAGTATGAAACATTTGAAAATTGTTCAAAGACTTTTAAGATGAAGTAGAAAATCATTGTAACGAGAAAATAAAGAATTTATGATTCGATCATAAAGGAAGATATTTGAGTTACATATTTAGCAAAACACCTAAGATTTGAGGAATTGTTCCATGGATTTGCATTCCCCGATAAACCATAGGAGTAGGTATGTTCGAGAGATCAAATCGATCCTTGTTTCTCCTCTTCCAGCCTTTGCTGCAGCTTGGCTTTGTTCCGAGCTCCTGCCCACCTCGCGTGCAAAGTGTTCGACATTTTGCCGGTTCGACCATGGACTCCGACGAGGAGGAGATGTTCTCCCTATTGCTGGAGGAAGAGACCGCCACAGCCGCTGAAGATGAAGGGCACATGCAGATCCTCGCCTCTTTGGCCCGACTGTACACACAGACTACAGCACCGAAGTGTGGAGGCTCGGCGAAGGGTTACCAGGAGTGCAAAGCAAGGCATCGGGTAGAGGGCTAATGCATGTTGTACGCTGACAAGCCGCTGCACAAAGAGGCCTTGTTTCGGCGCCGTTTCAGGATGAGCCGGAAACTCTTCCTTGACATCGTGCATGCCATCCGAGAGTTCGACCCCTATTTCATATGCAAGAAGGACTGCACCGGTATGGTCGGGTTTTTCTCACTACAGAAGTGCACAGTGGCGATGAGGTTGCTTGCATACGGAGCTCCGGGTGACAGTGCCGATGACTATCTTAGCATGGTCGAGTCCATCGCTATCGATTGCTTGTACAGGTTCTGCAGGGCAGTGATTGCAGTATTTGGAGAACAATACTTGAGAACACCCAATGCTGAATACACTACTCGGATCCTCGCAGTCAATGAAAGTAGAGGATTTCCTGGGATGCTTGGAAGCATCGACTTCATGCATTGGCAGTGAAAGAACTGTCCATTCGCTTGGCAAGGAACGTTCAAAGGCCACAAAGGAGGTTGCACTATGATACTCGAGACAGTTGCTACACATGATCTTTGGATTTGTCATTTGGCATGGCAGGATCGAACAACGACATCAACGTCCTTCGGTCCTCAAATGTCTTTGCCAAGCTCGTTGAGGGTCATGCTCCTCCTGTGGACTTTGATATCAACGGACACCACTACAACAAGGGATATTATCTTGCCGATGGCATCTATGCAAGATGGCCAACATTTGTGAAGACTATCTCAAGCCCAATGCTCCGCAAGCATGCTTAGTTTGCCAAGGAACAAGAAGTTTGCAGGAAGGACGTGGAGCGGGCATTTGGTGTGCTCCAACAGAGATTTGCAGTAGTCGGTTTCCTGCTATGACCTGGTCGAAAGATCAGATATGGAAAATGATGAAATGCTGTGTGATCTTGCACAACATGATCAGTAAGGATGAGAGGAAGCGTCTAGTGGATTTCCTCGAGCAGGAGAAGCCATACTACAGACAGGGGCCTCTTACAGAGCCTGATCACCAGGTGCCGCCAACGTGGGTTGCCTTTATCACTATGCGTCAGAAGATCCGAGAGCCGGTAGTGCATCAACAACTACAGGATGATCTCGTTGAGCACACATGGATACGCAAGGGCAACACATAGATGTCGAGCATGATCTGGCCGAACTAGGCTGAACTATGTTGTATTTCAGTCTATGACGAACTATGCCGAACTTTGTTGTGTTTCATTTTATGCCAAACTATGCCGAATATTGTTCTGTATTTATATTTATGCTGAACTATTTGAATTTGAGCCGAATTTAGACGAAAAATTGCCGATTTAGCCTCGCGGAAACCACACATGGGAACGCAAGTAGGAAAATGGCTGTCCATGCTGAAATTAGCGCCGGATTTCGGCGAAAGCCAATCGAGTGGAGATCTCTTTCATTTCTATATTTCTTATCGTATTCCCCTCATGACACCTTGCCAGCGCGCCTATTCTTCTTGTTCATTTTTTGAGGGAATATTCTTCTATCTAGCAGCATATAAAGCGAACTTTGGCTATAGCAGCCGTCAAATCAGTCCGAAGTGGGCATCCCTTTCCGGCCGCCATCCCCGTCAAAAGAAAAATAAAGTAGTAAAAAACACAGAGATCAGGGGGCAGCCCCTGGTCTACGACGGACAGCACCAGCTGTGTCGCTCTCCCCCTGGTTTGACAAAACAGGCAGCCAACCGCAGGCGCTGCGGCACGCACCACCCCCACTGTACGACATCAACAGTCAACACACACACTTCACATCTTCGCTTTATCCCATACCCCTCTTCCTTCATCAGCGACCAACGCGCAGCAGCACAACTACCGCACCTTTGCAACGAGCAACTAATTTTCGACGATCTCGAGAAAGAGAGATGAACGCGGACTACGGCGCGTCGACGGAGCTCGCGGGGCCTCTTCAGCAGAGGAGGGCGCGGTACCAGCCCCGCCTCCCACCGTGCCTCCAGGTGATCCATCCATCATCCACCTGATTACCATCAATGTTTTTCCTGGATTCTGTTGCTAATTGGAAACTTAAGATGGTAGTTAGCTAATTGGAGTACTTCCCTGTAAGACGATGCTAGCGGTCAAAGGAACAGGGTAAAAAGTAGTAGTTCTAGCACGGTTGATGATCTCTTTGCTCTGTTTTATTTATTTATGTTCCCAGAGCCTGTCGCGCTAGGGGTGAAGAAAGAATCGATGTTCACCGAGTTTAATCCGTTATTATCTGTCCCTGCAGGGGGCGACGGTGAGAGTGGAGTACGGCGACGCGACCGCCACCATCGACCCCATCGGCGCGGACACCGTCGCCCAGGCCTTCCCGCGCACCTACGGCCAGCGGCTCGTCACTTTCCTCGCGCCGGAGCCGGACGCCGGCGCCGACAAGGCAGTCGTCCAGGAACGCCCGCCGATCAGGTCCGTCAGATCAATCCAACACCAAGCTCGATCCGTCCGTCCTTTGGTCGATGCAGCGTTGATGCTAGTACGTAGTACAAAGGAATATTTAGTGTTCTGAGACGGTGCAGGGGTCGTTTTGCTTTTGCACTTTGCAGGGTGGGTGTGGTGTTCTCCGGGAGGCAGTCGCCTGGAGGGCACAACGTCGTCTGGGGCCTCCACGATGCTCTCAGGGCTCACAATCCCCACAGCGTTCTCTACGGATTCATCGGTAATCCATCTTTTAATCCCAAAGTAAAGACCCAACATCTTGATTCTTTTCTTTTCTGTTTATTTACATTACAGTAGTCTGTGGCGCTTGCGTGCAGGTGGGACTGAGGGGCTGTTTGCGAACAAGACACTGGAGATCACGAACGATGTCCTTGCGGCATACAAGAACCAGGGTTCGCACCTTTATCCATTAACTAATTCTTGACGTGCTTCTGTCTGTGGATCTTAATTCTTATTAAGGACGACTGACACACAAATCTTTGCCCGTTTAGGTGGTTTCGATTTGCTAGGCAGGAGCATCGATCAGATCCGAACGAGCAAGCAAGTGAGTGCTGCTATGGCCACGTGCCGCAGTCTTGACCTGGATGGCCTGGTTATTGTTGGAGGTACTGACTAGTGCTACGAGAAACCAAGCCAATTAATTAGTTGAAACAGCTACTAGGTGGTTCTGCTAACTTTGCTCCTACTCTTTGTTACCAGGAGTAACTTCCAATTCAGACGCTGCACAGCTTGCAGAGACTCTTGTCCAGAATAACTGTAAGACCAAGGTACTGTAAGCTGTAGCATCAAATGGAGGTCATATTGTTCAGGTGCACCAAGAGTCTCTCCGGAGCTAATGTATTTATTGAACAGGTCGTTGGCGTGCCTGTTTCACTGAATGGCGATCTCAAAAACCAGTTTGTTGAGACAACTGTCGGATTTGACACGGTGTGCAAGGTAAACCACCGGCGGCGACAAGCAACTCTGCAGACACTTAAAATTGCAGTGGGGGTTTTCCTCACTGTTCAACCTTCAAAAAAAAAAAGGCATCAGATACAGTTTACCATTATCAGTTTGTCACCCCCCTCATTATGTGTGGAAATTCATTTTTCAGGTGAATTCTCAGCTTATAAGCAATGTTTGCCTCGATGCAATCTCAGCTGGAAAGGTAACTGTAGTATCTGCTATTTAGGTTCAGAAACAAATAAGCTTAAAACCTGATTACATATCACTCGTATATCACTTGACTGGTATTCTTTTCCCTACCAGTACTACTATTTTGTTCGTTTGATGGGACGAAAAGCATCGCATGTTGCCTTCGAATGTGCACTCCAATCACACCCAAACATGGTACGGAACATCGAACTTGTCTGAATGTCTGCCAAACTCGACTATTCATAAGAAGAGCAATCATCTTCTTTTCCCAACTTCTCCATGCAGCTTATCATGGGAGAGGAGGTGGCACTGTCAAAGCTCACATTGATGGAATGTATAAACAAGATATGTGACGGAGTACAAGCTAGGGCAGAGTTAGGTTTGTGCAGTCCTTTTGTTCGCAAAATAAGTGGAAGAACACTTTATAGTTAATTTATAGGGCGTGTTTATACATATGTTAACCACACAAAATATTTTTTATATGGTCATAAACTGATCCCTGGTACCCTTTGTTCAGAAAAATACCATGGTGTGCTCCTTATTCCAGAAGGGCTGATAGAAAGCATTCCAGAAATGTATGCGCTCATTCAGGTATAATGGTTCTGGCTACTAATAAGATGGACAATGTAAATTCAGTTCCACCTTACTGGTTTCTGTCCAACCATTCCAGGAAATCAGTATCCTTCACAACAGTAACATTCCTGTTGCGGAGATGCCATCAAAATTGTCTCCGTGGGCAGCTGCATTATTCCAGTTCTTGCCACCCTTCATCAGAAGAGAGGTGCTGCATTTTAGCAAAATTTGTTTGCTTAATGTCTGTGACTTTTAACCGATTAGCATAAACTAAGTTTCAACTGCTTCTGATTTTTCGTTCAGCTTCTTCTCCACCAAGAATCCGACAACTCTGCTCAGCTGTCCCAGGTTTGTGAGCCAGGATGCTCTAAACTATAGCCGCCAAACCTTTTATCATGGAACTATTGGCATCAAAATGTCCTTTTTACAGATTGACACGGAACAACTGTTAGCGCACTTAGTAGAAGCAGAAATGATAAAAAGAACAGTGAGTTTTCACTACTGCTTCTTTTTTCTTTCTTGGCTTTAAATTTCTGGATCTGTTCCTGCTGATCGTGTTACTTGATTTTCAGAAAGAAGGGAGATACAAGGGAAAGAAGTTCAGTTCAGTCTGCCATTTCTTTGGATATCAAGCTCGAGGGTCCCTACCGTCAAACTTTGACTGTGACTATGCTTATGTAAGGATTGTAAATTGTATGTTGATTTTTGTAATTACCTGATGACAATACTACGAATGTAAGTTTTTTTTTTAAAAGATACTCCCTCCGATCCAAATTAGTTGACTCAGATTTGCCTAGATTCGGATGTATCTAGACTTGTTTTAGTGCTAGATACATCCGAATCTAGACAAAACCAAATCAACTAATTTGGATCGGATGGAGTATAATACTCACATTGAACAATGCAGGCCCTTGGCCACATCTCTCTACATATGATAGCAGCTGGTTTGACCGGCTACATGGCAACTGTGGCTAATCTGAAGGACCCTGTACACAAGTGGCGTTGTGCTGCTGCTCCACTAACGGTAAGATCTTGATTTATCCCTTCACTATTCTTTTTAGAATTCAATAAAAGTTGCTCTTGACAAAAAAAAAATGGTTGTCCCATTTGTGTGTGAATATACAGCTTTATTGAGCTTCCTTTCCAAAAAAACAGTTTTATTGAGGTATATTTGTTCCCTGGCACTAACTGTTATAGAAATGAGGAATTGCTTCGATCATACTGTTATTCTAGATCTCTACTAAACTAGTCAACTCCTTCCACTTGTATTAATTTAGTCGTGTTTAAGTATTATCTGAACGAAGTACAGAAATACCCCCTCTGTTCCACAATATAAGATTTTTTTAGCAAGCTAAACAGTATGCTAAAAGTCTTATATTGTGGAACAGAGGGGTATTACTATATGTTTTCATAGTCCTTACTGACCCAGTAATACTTTGTGCTGTCATTACCAGGCAATGATGAGTGTCAAGAGGCACTTACGTGGCCCTGGAGCAATACCTACAGGAAAGCCTGCAATTCATCCTTCTCCTATCGATCTGAAAGGGAAGGCATACGAGTAAGTCTACGTGGTTTGTTTCGTTATTTTTTAAAGGAATGCAAAAGCCTCCCGGCCTCTGCATCCTCGTATGTACACATCGATCACTTATTGCAAAAGCAATATCAGGAAGCATAGAAGATTGACCTTATTTTTCACCTTAGAACGTACAATTACAGTTAACTGAATTTTGTCCTGTATGACCGATCAGGTTGCTGCGAGGTAAAGCTTCGAGCTTTCTCCTCGACGACTTCTACAGGACTCCTGGAGGTATTCAATATGAAGGACCCGGTTCAGATGCAAAGCCCATCACGCTGACCATCGAAGACCAGGACTACATGGGCGACATCGAGATGCTAAAACTGTATCTTGACAAGGTTCATGACTGAAAAACCCTGTTGCATTCCGTTTGCTTCTTGTCTCATGTGTTCTAACGGTGTCAAGCCTACCAATCAATTTACTTCCAGGTGAGGACGATTGTGAAGCCTGGTTGCTCGAGGGATACCCTCAAGGCAGCGATAAGCTCAATGATCTCGGTGACGGACGTGCTGACAGTGATGTCCCACCCTCTCAATGCTGAACTGCCTCTCTACCATTTCAACTGAGCGTGAATCACTGCATGAGGATTGTTGTGAGCCCAGTTTTGTTTCTTCTACATGAGGCTTGCTTCTTGAGCTATGCTGTTTTCCTTTCTGTTCCTTTTCTGAAGGACAGGCATGTGAAAGTATTGTACTCCCTCCGATTCATATTACTTGTCGCTCAAATAGGTGTATCTAGACATGTTTTAGTGCTAGTTCCAATTTAGCGACAAGTAATATGAATCGGAGGGAGTACTAGTTTATGTCAATATAAATTGAAATAAAAGTAGAAGTTAATCCTTGTGCTTACTAGATATGTTTGTGATGAGCAACCGATACGCTTGAACTAAAGTAGTAATGGGAACTTCAATTTGAAGAACCCTGAACTTGCACTGGGTAAAGCTGGGTAATGAAGAAAAGTGAACTTGGGGGATCTGAGACATCTCCAGGAAGTCGTACGGATTTTTTCCGATAATCATTTCTGATTTTCTGTGAAAGTTTTGCAGAGTTTGATTCTGTAGAAACAGAAATTTTGCTTTAGTTTGAAATTTGGATCTGGACTATGATGATCACTGATGGTGTTTTGACACGTGTGTGTTGTGTGGATCTCAAAGCCTTCCTTTGAGATCATTGTGGAGTGCATGGACATACTAAGCTTATCGCTATCTTTTTTGAAACGGAGAAGCTTATCACTGTCTGCCCTGCTGAATGATGATGCCCGTGTCGAGTTCATGTGACTTTGAGACGAAACATTTGGATTTGTGATTGCGGTTTGTTGTAGGTCTTATTTGTTGATATGTGAGAGCAAATGAAAGTGCAAATGGAAGGTGAAGAAACAGGGGGAAAACACAGAGATAGGGGAAATTTGGTATTGTCAAGGTGTTTACTGTTTCTTCTTCGTCACAAGTTTCTACACTAACTACAATCGGATCGCTAGTGCTCGAACCCCAATATACATATTCGTGCAGCTGATTCACTGAAACCTCATCAGCGGCTACTCCTGCATCCGTTTCTGCTTCTAGTAATAATCCTTCCTCGGAACAACCTGCGTCTTCGTTATCGTAGGCCGTCTCTCCGGGCGGCGCCGTGGCCACCGGCACTCCAGCGCCAGCGCCTCGAGCTTCTTCTACTCCTAGCTCTGCTTCTAATGCTTCATCCCAAGACCATCCATCGGACGTCGTGTCCTCAGCCCATGCGGCCACCGGCGAATTGGGAACTTCACTGCAGGGTTGCTCAGCCGTCGTCTCCGCCGCCGCGACTTCTGGAAGTTTAGGTTGGCGGCTCAATACATTGATCCAGCCGTCGTCCGTCTCCCAGCCCGGCAAGACCGAGTAGGATGCCGCCAGCGCCTTCATCCTCTCGTCCGCCCAGTCCTCTGGCACCTCATCCTCTTCGTCGGCGTCCGACTCCCACATTGCGGCGTCCAATGTGCTCTTTGGAGAAACCCACTTGCCCTCGACGTCGCCACCGCAGCCAGCGAACGCCAAGAACGGGTGCTCCAGAAGCTGCACCGCGGTCCACGCTCGCAGGCGCTCCGCCTGAGGCACTTGTCCAGGAAATCCTTGGCCTCTGTCGACATCCGCTCTGGCGCCTCCGGCACGGCGTCCGTGTACCCAATCAGGCGCACCGCGGCGATCACGTCGCCCACGCCGTTCCACGGGGCGCGGCCGGTGGCCATCTCGATGACGGTGCATCCCAGCGCCCACACGTCGGCGGCCGGGCCCTGATCCTCCCCGCGCACCACCTCGGGCGCCATGAACACCGGCGTCCCACCGATGATCGGGTCGGCGGAGCCCACGCTCCTCGCGCACCCGAAGTCCGCGAGCATGGCACAGCCGTCGGCCCCGATCACTACGTTCCTCCCCTTGACGTCGCCGTGTACCATGGACTCCCCGTGGAGGTACGCGAGGCCCCTGGCCACGTCCGCCGCGTAGGCTCGGACGGCGCCTTCCTCGAGGCTGCCCCCGTTCCTCTCCACCTCGTCGGCGAGCGAGCCGCCGGGCGCGAACTCGAGGAGGAGCTGGTACTCCCCGCCTTCGGCGGCGCGGGAGCCGAGGCATGGGAGCACGTGTGGCGAGCAGAGCGAGGCGAGGATGCCCTCCTCCCGCCGCAGCTGCGCCTGCGCGGAGGCGGCCCCGGCCGACTTCACCGCGAGCAGCGATTGCTCGTCTTCGCCGTCCGCCGCGAAGAGCGACACCACGGCGCCCGACGCTCCCTGCCCCAGCGTGCGGAGCCGCGTCAGCCGCAGCCCGCTGATCCCCACTGCGTAGTCCGCCATCTGCAATTCTTTCTTGCGCCTTGCGTGGTTGAAATTTGAAGGTCTGCCTCTCTTGTGCGCACGCTGATCGATGATCGGATAATTCTCAGATTGTGTTGTTGTTGATGGGAGATCCGGCCGGCGTCGGAGCGGGTATTTATGGGGCGGCAGTGGCAAGTTCGGCGCGAGATCTTGCGTGCGGGTCTCGGTGTCGTTGGCGGGAAAGCACGTGAGGATTTGCGATGCCGCGCGGGGGTCGGGGTTGTCCTCGTGTTTGGGAGAGAACCTCTCACGGTGGATCCCGCGTGCGGAAACCAGTTGACCGGCGGTGGAATTGGGACACATGGCGTGGGGCCCGCCAGCGAGGAGAGCGAATAGGAAAACGAGGGCTAAACAGGGGGCAAGGAAC
Organism: Avena eriantha; assembly: GCA_910589775.1. Classification (NCBI taxonomy): domain Eukaryota; kingdom Viridiplantae; phylum Streptophyta; class Magnoliopsida; order Poales; family Poaceae; genus Avena; species Avena eriantha. The sequence continues at coordinate 190,628,370 of OU342746.1, read as the reverse complement.
CAATGGAAAAGTAATCGTGCTGATTTGTAAAGGAAAGCTTTTACACGAAATACAGCAACTTTTTTTCTTCAGAAAACGCAAAAACTTTCCATTTGGATTCATATATAGATAGGGAAAAAAGGAGTGCAATTTACAAGCATAAGAAAAAGCAAACAGCTAAATTACAATTTTAAGAAAAGGCCGACACACCCAACGCTTAAGAAAATGACTCTGGTGCCAAAATTGACTCTGAGTGCTTCTCCAGGACGTCACGGTGTGGGCTCCTCCGTTAAACAGAACCCTTGCCGATAAAAGTTGTAGTACTTGTGCATTATTGATATTAAGAGCCTCCGAGCCACAGCCAAGACGTGTTCTGCCTGAATCCCGCGAGCCAACAATGACTCAGCTGGGAGCATTGTTGCTCCGGCCTCATCTAAATCGGTGGTACGCCATCAACGTAGCGGCTACCTCCCAGTAATCCCAGTAAACATGCAAGCATGCATTCTTCACCAGCCCACCATCAAGCACAGAGACCAACCCGCCACTGCTTATCCGGAGGCTTGCCCGCACCGTCCGGGAAAGATCCTCGTCGTGCAAGCCACCACGATACCACTCAAGAGGTCTGCACTCCATTTGCACCACAAAATGCCTCTTATGTGGCCCACACCGAGATCCATGATGAAGAACTACGTCCCGGATCAGAGATTCACGTTCCCAAGACGATGCCTCTATGGAAGGTGCGGCGTCAAAGACGTCATCGACAGTCAATCTGGCAAGCCAAATCTTAGGTTTTCACTCGGAACAAGAGATCATGGGCGAGGGAGGTATCGATACTCCTGATGACTCAGCGCCCTCATGCGTCAGTGTCACCAACCCCAAAAGGCAAGGCTTTCTCCCAAAGCATGGTATCTCAACACCGCAACCGAGCACTGTCTGTTCTTCTCCTAGAGTTCCCACGCTGGTCCTTTCCACTCAATACTCTAGTCATGCTAGGGCACCCCACCGACAACATGTCCAGCATGCAAGATCGGTGGAAGTCATGCCCACAAATGGACAAGCCGCCTAAGAGGGGCACCACCGAGCCGCAAGCGACACAAGGGCCGCCATGGGAGGAGTCAGCGACAGGTATACGCGCAGCCACGTTAGAGATGGATTGCGATTAGCCAACACCGCTCACCCTGCCGCCAGCGCCATGCTGACGCCTCGAGCCGACACACCAATATGGTATTGGGCTCATCTCATGCAATGACCTAGGGATTATATAACAGGTGAAAGATCGGTATAAGCGACTAGAGGGGGGGTGAATAAGCGCTACTCAATTTGTAACTACTTTTCAGTTTGAGGCTTGACACAAAGTAGGTTCTCTAGATGTGCAACTAAATGATGGAACCTAAGTGACAAGCAAGCAAGCAAATAACAATAAGGAGTAAAGGATGGAAATCACCAAGAGGGGACACGAAGATGTTTTCCCGAAGTTCCTTCCTTTTGAAGGGAAGTATGTCTCTGTTGGAGGGGTTGGCGGTACTAAGAACACCAGCGCCACTAAGGCCTCACCCTATTCTCCCGAGCACCCGCCTTGCGGCAAACACACAATCCACTATGCGGTGACCTTGAAGGCGGCGACCAAAACTTTATACAAAACCTTGGGGCACTTCTCCACAACTGAATTGGAGGCTCCCAAGACGACCTCGAAGCTCTTACACACGAGGATGAGCTATGGAGGGGGACTTCTTCAAGTTAGGGTTTCCTCAAACCCTAGAGCAACAACTTACACAAATGGTGGGGAAACACAAATCCCTTTGGTGGAAAGCTAGGACTAGGTCTCCTCCCTCAAATCCCCAAGGGGCAACAAGTTTGAATGGCTAGAGAGGGAGATCTAGGTTGTTGGAGCTCAGCATTAATGGAGGAGAGAGAGTTGAAGCCGCAACCTTCACTTGGAGAAGAAGGGGGTATATAACCCCCAAGAAAAATAGTCGTTGTAGCATCACTAACCCCAGAGTCTCCGGGATCCAGGGCCGGAGTCTCCGGGGGGAGCGGAGTGTCCAGGGTTGGAGGCAGGATTCCGGTCAAGACTCCAGAGGGGTGTACTGGGAGCAAACCGAGCCACCCCAGAGACCAGGCCGGAGACAGACCCGGAGTGTCCGGGCACCAGCCTCGGAGTCTCCGGTGTCAAGGGCCAGAGTCTCCGGCACGGCCAAAATCTCCGAGGAGTATGCAAGACTGGGGGTCCAGCTCTGGACCAGGACACAGAGATCGCCAGGGGGCTGGAGTCTTGCCCGGATACCTGGCCGGAGTCTCTGGTCTAAGACCCCGGAGTCTCCGGATCCAGGGAGGCAGAACTCCAAGCTTCCAAAAGGCACCATTTCTTCATGAAACTTTGAACCCTTCTCCTTCGAATACTAGAACATGATCTTGTGCATTTATACGGATGTACCTGCAATGCTTAGCACATGGTAAAAACTATCTTGTGTTGACACCAAACATCAAAACATGATTAGGGCATGAAATGCCCTTTCAATCTCCCCCTTTTGGTGTTTGATGACAACACAAGGATTTGCACAATAATATACAAGATAAGGTACACAAGATAGAGAGGCTCCCCCTCTAAGTGTGCACACAAGAGATTTTCATATGACTATAAGTGCACAAAAACATAAGGAGGAACACTCCCCCTAAACGATACAAACTTACCCATCAACGAAGAGATAAGAATTGATAAGAGATACTCATACCTTTGTACCAATAGATGTGATGAAGAGATATATAAGAGGATCCAATATGAGGGAACTTCATCATACATGATATAAAGATCCATAGATAAGATAGATTCCACATAGTATTCACACACATCGACACATAACATGGGTCCACACATGATACGAAACAAAGGTCCACAAATAAAGCAAGGAAAATAAGAACAAGTCGCAAGCAAAAGCATCAAATGAAGAACGAGCTTGTGACTTTCCATGCAAATCCCACGCTACCTAATAGCAACTTCTCCCCCTTTGGCATCAAGACACCAAAAGGGGACAAGAGCTAGACTACATGCCCCAACTGAATCACTCATCATCCTCGTCCTCCTTGTCATCCTCGTCATCACCGGAGCTCGCCTCGGAATCTTGATCATCATCAGGAGAAGGGCCCTTGCCACGAAGAGAAGAGGAAACATCATCCTCAGACATGCACCAATCAATGGAGCCTTGAGCCCAAGAGCCATAATAGAGAGTGCGAGAAACCTGAAGCTGGTCCTGAGCATCACTGGAACCCTCAGCATCACTATCTTGCTCCCATTGGTGAAACTTCTTCAGAATCTGCTTGTCCCGCTTGAATGCTTCATATTAACCTTTGCGGATATCAATGTTCATGCACAGAAGCATCTTCTCCCAGAAGGAGGCCTTCTTCATTTGCCCCTTCACATACTCACGAGAGAAGGAAGGCAAACGGGCATTGCTGGCATTCTTCCTCCTAGCACGGGCCAGGCTGGCAGCAGGGGGACTATCCTCTTCCTCCTCTCTAATCACATCATCAGGCATGGGAGCAGAATAACCACGAGGATCCACATAGGTAGTGGGAGCCTTGCGCTGCAGCTAGAGTGGGAGATGATCAACAACACGAAGGCCCTCAAGCGGGGAAGGCAATTCCATCTTTGCAAACGTGGGAAGCACAAGCCTCATGACATAAGGAGAGTAAGTGGGGGTCTTCTTCTCGGCGATGTTGATGGCTAGCTCCATGAAGATGAAATACATGATGTCGAGTGGAGTGGAGGAGCCTCGGGGCCCTCAAGAAACACAGAGTGAGCAAGAGCTATCAGATGAATCAAGGCGGAGCGAATGGTGTCAAGATTACCCTCTTGAGCATAGATATTCTCCCGGAACATGCGGATCACAATGTGGAAGGGTGGCCTGAGGTTCCTTGCTTCACCAAGGACACCATGCTTGTTGTGGAGAGGAGCAAGGGGCTTCTTTGAATACTCTAGCCCGGACGTCTCATGAATGCGAAGTCCAACCAGGGCATTCCTTCCCTCAAAGGGATACTCCAAGACCTCGGAAAACTCACTAATGTTGGACTAACAACGAACCTCCCCAGTTATCCCAGTCATGGGAATCTCATTCCCTTCAGGAAACACAAGTGTAGCAAAGAATTGATGCGCAATCTGAATATTGTAATCCTACTGAAACTTCATAAGAGGATGCAACCCAAGCTTCTCAGTAATATAGAGGGCGCGGAGAAATAAGACTTGTTGTTCATGAAGGCAAAGTCAAGAGGACGTTGCGGGCAAATGGGCTTCTTAGTTGATAGATTTGCATAGAACTCATGCATGATCAAGTACTACTCACGCCTCCAGAAACAAGCATCAGGACTATTGGAGGGCATATCATAGAACAGTTGCCTCCTCATAATGCGGAAATCATCGGTGCTCATCTTCTTGAGGGTGGTGATGCTTTCAAATCTCCTTTTCTTGGCAAGCTACTCACGATGTAAGCGCTCTTCCTCATGCCTCTGCAGTGATAGAACCTTCTTGTTCTTGGCCTTTTTAGCAATCTCCTCATGGCTATCATATGGGTGATGCTTGGTCTGCTTGGACATCTTGCGAGGGTTGCCCCCATAGTTCGGTGTATTGGACTTGGTGCGATGAGGGTGAGAGCTACCGAAACCACCTGCACACATACACAAGAAAGCACGAAAAACCAACAAGAAATGAGTTTTGCACATCCTAGAGAGTGAGGGTGGAGAAGGAATGATAGCAGGATCCAAATCAGAGAGTACCCCCGGAGTCCCCGGCCACACACCCTGGAGTTTCCGGCCAAGGTCGGAGTCTCCGGTCATGGGGACCGGAGTCTCTGGCCTGGAAACTTGGCGTGCGGCAGATCTTGGGGGCTGCACCTAGCCATGATCTCAAACCTCAAAGAACACAAAAATGCCATAGAAAAATGCCATCTACCATGGAGAAAAATGTCTCAACCCACAACCATATCTAGGGGAAACCCTAGGTAGAGAAAAGGGGAAGGGGAGGGGAACCTTGATCCATGGGAGATGCTCCCAACCGGTGGTGGATATGGCCTGTGGCAGGGAGGGAGGAGGCTACCGGTGGCGGTGGCGGATTCGGGGCAGAGGAGCCCCGGCGGTGACAAGTAGGGAGGGAGCGGGAGGTTGGGGAGGAAAAGGGGGTCGGGGTGGAGGGGAGTAACTGGGAGTTACCCCCACCCCGACACTCCTCTTGAAACCACACGATAAACCGCTAGGCCAGAGTCTCCAGGCCCCCGGAGTCTCTGGGGTCAGACCCCAGAGTCTCCGGCCTCCACTGCTAGAAATTGCCAGAACAAGGAGGACATGCAAAACACAATCCAGAAGATGCAGGGCAACCAGCTGAAGAGCCAAGGAAGATAGAAATGACCAAAGATGAAAAACATAACCATCAATAATGCAAAAAGACCCAAACCACACACAAATGTGTGGGTCGGTGGCCAAGGCCACCATGTTTGAGTATAATTGGCTTGGCAACGCGAAGATGTATCTTGGGTCCATTACCAAAACTCGTCATTAAAGCTCACATATCACAAAATGATATAAAGAGGATGATTTTCTTACTTTGGGCATAATGGGGGGAAGGATGGCCCAACCAGTTAGGACCGCACTCCCCCTATGTCCATGCCTACATCTATAAAGGATAACATATGAATGCATGGGTATGGGTGCATGGTCTCAAGCCACATTGCTCGAATCAATGATATTTAGCTCATGCCTTAACTCTCGGAATCTCTTCTCATCAAGGGGCTTGGTGAATAAATACGCAAGATTCTTCTCGGTGCTAACATAAGAGAGGTCAATATCTCCATTGTTCACATGCTCCTGGATGAAGTGATGACGAATATCAATATGCTTGGTTCTTGTGTGTTGCACCGGGTTGTAGGCGATCTTGATTGCACTTTCATTATCACAAAGAAGAGGCACTTTGTCACAAGTGACACCATAATCCTTTAAAGTTTGCCTCATCTATAACAATTGAGCACAACAACTAGTGGCTGCAATATACTCGGCTTTGGCGGAAGACAATGAGACACAATTTTGTTTATTTGATGACCAACACACCAAGGACCTACCAAGGAATTGGTAAGCCTCGGGGGTTTATTTCCTTCCAACTTTGTCTCCCGCCCAATCCGAATCCGTGAAATCATGAAGAACAAAACTAGAGCCTTTGGGTTACCATAGGCCAAAGTTTGGGCTATCAACTAAATATCTAAAGATTCGCTTGACCGCCACACGGTGGCTTTATTTTGGGGAGGCTTGAAACTGTGCACAAATACCTACACTCAATATGATATCCGGTCTAGATGCACAAAGATAAAGCAAAGAACCAAGAAATAATTGCAACTCCCCCATCATAGACATTTCAAACTCATCAGTCATTAGCTTAGCAAATACATCATTGAAAGCTTTGTTACGAGAACCAAAGATAATATCATCAACATAAATTTGACATATGAACAAGTTTCCTCCAACTCTCTTAGTAAAAAGAGTGGGGTTGATTAGCCCAACTTCAAAACCACGGTCTACCAACAACTTTCTAAGGTGCTCATACCACACATGTGGGGCTTGTTTAAGGCCATAGAGAGCCTTATCAAGTTTGTAGAGATGGTTTGGAAAGTTAGGATCCTAAAAACCTAGAGGTTGCTTGACATACACCAACTCATTTAAAGGACCATTAAGAAAAGCACTTTTAACATCCATTTGTTGTAGCTTAAAGTTATGATGAGATGCATATGCAAGTAAGATACGAATGGATTCAAGACGGGAAACGGGGGCGAAAGTTTCATCGTAGTCGATACCCTCGACTTGGGAGAAGCCTTGAGCCACAAATCTTGCCTTGTTGTGAATAACCATCCCATTTGCATCTTGCTTGTTCTTGAAGATCCACTTCGTTCCGATGATATTATGGCACTCCTTGGGTCTCTCCACCAATGACCAAACTTTGTTGCACTCAAAGTTGTGAAGTTCTTCATTCATGGCATCAAGCCAATCCGGGTCTTCAAGCGCTTCATACACCTTTTGGGGCTCTACACAAGAAATAAAACTAGTGTGACCAACAAAGGTAGCCACTTGGTTACGAGTAGAAATGCCCCTTTCAAGATCACCAACAACATTTTCAAGAGTAATTCCTTCAGGTATGAGCTTGGCGATCCTCCTTGCTTCACGACAACCATGAGCTTCCTCAATGGATTCTTGAGAAGCAAATTGGTCATCACCACTATTTTGATCCTCGTCTTGACCTTGAAATTGAGCTTGCTCGACATTTTGACTTTGACCATCCATGTGAGCTTGACCTTGGTCATTATGGGGTGAAGAACGCCCATCATTTTCTTGAGCTTGACCTTGATCATGAGCTAACTCTTCAACAATGGCATCTTGATGGCTAACTGTTTGATGTAGATCTTGAGTAGGTGAGGGCTCCATTGAGTAGAGCATTCTACTTCTCCTTCCACCACAAGGGGTTCCTCAACAGGGCAGAAAAATCCCACACCCATTATTCTTATGGCTTGAGGAGGAATTTCATCACCTACATCACCAAGATCAATTTGCCCCACTTGGGAGCCATTATGCTCATCGAACTTCACATTAGAGGGTACTATAACTTGTCCAGTGGACTTGTTATAGATCCTATAAGCATGATAGTCCGATGCATAGCCAACAAAGATACCTTCAATAGTGCGAGTCTCGAACTTAGATAACCAGTTAACTTTCTTGAGAATGTAGCACTTGCACCCAAACACCCGAAGGTAGTGAATACTTGGCTTCTTGTTGGTGAGGATCTCATAAGGAGTCAAATGCTTGCAAAGATAAACCCGGTTGGCAATGTGACAAGCGCTAGAGATAGCTTCAGCCCAAAAGTTATATGGAGACTTGAACTCCGCAATCATGGTTCTTGCCATATCCATAAGAGTCCGGTTCTTCCTTTCCACCCCACCATTTTGTTGAGGGGTATAAGGAGCGGAATATTGATGCTTGATCCCCTCATCACCAAGAAACTCATGAAGGGTGTAGTTCTTGAACTCGGTCCCATTGTCACTCCTAATGGCCAAGATCTTCTTATTATGTTGACGTTGCACTTCATTGGCAAAGTTGATGATGGTTTTTTGGGTCTCACTCTTCTTCTTGAAGAAATATACCCATGTGTATCTTGAGTAGTCATCAACAATAACCAAAAAATACTTCTTCCCCCCAAGACTATCAAAGGATGGAGGACCAAAGAGATCCATGTGAAGGATCTCTAAGATCCCATCGGAATAGATGGTGGTAGTTGGGGGGGGGGGGTGTGCCGTCTCATGGAGCTTCCTACACACACGATCTTTGACAAAACGCACATTATCTTTTAGACCAAGGATGTGGCCTCCCATATGGAGTCTTTGCAAAGACCTCATGTTGACGTGGGCAATATGGCGATGCCAAAGCCATCCCATGTAACCTTTAGCCATTAGGCACGTCGCAGTAGGTGTGGGTTTCTTATCGAAATCTACCACATACAAATTGTTCTCGTCATACCCAACAAAGGCTATAGAGAGAGTATTGCTCCACATGAGAACCACAACCTTAGGAGTAAAGTAGGCATTAAAGCCCATAATCATGAGTTGATGAAAGGAAAGTAAATTGTATGAAAGGGTTTTGACAAGCATAATGTCCACAATGGATGTATTCGGTGTGACCACTAACTTACCCAAACCCAATACCTTGGAAGTTGATCCATCTCCATAAGTGACACACATATTGGAAGTATTATGTCTCGTTTCATCAAGCATCTCTTTGCTTCCGATCATATGACTAGTGGCACCACTATCGACCACCCATTTTCTTACACCGGAAGCATAGCCCTACAAGAAATAAATGCTTGGTTTTAGGTACCCATTGTTGAATGGGTCCTTGTTTGTTAGTCACATGAATCTTGGGAACCCAAATGGTCCAATGATAATGATCTCCATAAGAGGTTCCTACATATTTAACATACACATAACCATCATAAGATTTCATAAGAACATAGGATGGGTTATATTTTCCCGCGAAATCATTGTGAGATGGTTCATCACCATTCTTAGCGACACTTGGTTCCTTGTCTTTTTTCCATCTCCCCTCCTTCACAAAACTAATCATTTTGGAAGGGGGAGAGGACATTTTCTTCTTCTTATTCTTACCCTTGCTCTTCTTATTTGACTTGGATGCAAACCCAAGTCCTTCCTTAGTCACATTGTCCCTTTGATTACTCAAGAGGGCATTTAGACTCTTCTCACCTTGAATGCATGAGACAAGGCCTTTCTCAATTGTAGCTTTCAACTTCTTGTTCTCCTCGAGAAGATTTCCATGCTCACAACAAGGGTTAGTAGAACATGAATCATTACTAGTTGGCATGGATGAAACATCTTTAGTTACTTGAGTTTGAAGTTGTTCATGTGACTTTGAGAGAGTAGAGAATTTGCTCAACAAGGACTCATGTTCCTTCTTGAGTTTCTCAAAACTTTCATTTAGTCTCTCATGACCAATCCCAAACTCGAGCTTTTCCTTTTTAAGGACATTAGTTAAAACAAGAGCATGGTCACATTCTTTAACAAGTTTAGAGATATTCAAGTTAAAAGATTCTTCATGTGCAATATACTTCTCTTCTAGGGTAACTCTTTTACTTTGCTCTTCCTCAAGAGCATCGGTCAAGGCGGCTACCTCCATGGCAGCCTCCCTAGCATGACCAAACATCTCTGAGATGGAGTCATCTCTCTCTTCAATGATATAACGTGCTTCACCTAGTTGACTTAAGAGAGCCTCAACACATACCTTGGATTCTCCTACCACTACAAGAATCTGGGCGGTTCATGACGATCTGATATCATTGTGGATGTGGTTCAAAACATCATAGATGGCCATCCACGACGTATTATGCAATGAAAAAATAGGTCATGGACCTCACGTCATAATTGAATCCTCGATGTTTTCTCTGTCTGAAAACGTCATAGGCCGCCCGTGACGTTCCTCCAATTTCATCGCGACAAACTGGATCTGCCCGGCCCATGCCCGGTCTGTCGTGACATTTTTACTTTATCATGAACGATGCCACATGGCGGACGGCACCACGAACTGCCGTCAGCGACGTTTGCTGACGTCATTGTTGCCGTCTGTGATGTCATCCCTATCGGGACATTTATTTTTTGTCATGACTTGATTCCGTAACCGTTGCTTCCTTACGTCATCACGTCGTCTATGACATCATGCCAGCCGTGACGAATTTCATTTTGTCGCTGCCAGCCGCCGACAGGTAGACACGTGATCCATTCAAATGATAATACGTGGGTCAATTGCAGGACAAGACGAGGACCAATGAGCGCTAGACACATATCGTCTAGAAGAAATTATGATGTAATCAGTCTCGTGACATTACTAACCATGACGGAAATATTTCGTAAAGAAACACTCAAGACGTTTATAGGATTACAATACATAATTTGACAGAAAATTCTAGGACAAATGTTTCACTCTCGATAAATGAATACTAGACTCAAATAAGATATAAGAAGGTTCAACTCATGCTAGACACATTTCCATAGATTCACCATATTGCTTGTTGTGGTTCGGATAGGTGAGCTAACACTTGTTGTATTAATGCATTTGCCTCTTCTTGTTTCTTCCTCAGGTCTTCTTGTTTCTTCCGCATTGCTTGTAGGTCTTCCAAATACTTCAGCCTCTCTGCCTCGCCAGATTCATTCACCTACTGCAACTCCTCAATGGCATAGCACAGTTCCACATTACCTGCTTTATGAGCCTCGAGTTGAGCTTCTAGCTGAGACTTGGTTGGTTTCGAAGTACTTGCAAAGATGCTGATGTTCTTCAGGGCAGTTGACTTTCTCTTGTTCTGAGACAGCACAAAGTGCACAGCGTCGGTGGAAGGAATTGATTCCTCCTCTATGCCATCTTCTAGAGGATGACACCAACTTGCTTTCCACGACTACCTACAAGTTTTAGGAATAGAATAGATTATGAGAAACCTAGCAAGCAAATAATAAGCACATCGTATATGTGAGGGAAGAAAAGGGCATTGAATTTGACGAAGATGGAAAGTATTATGGAGGACTTACATTTGCTTCTTGCATATTGTCAGTCAAGCCATTTTCAAGCAGTTCAATGGAGCCTTCCTCCATGTCACACAAAACCTCGTAGCTACGAGCACCAATGGCATGAGGGTACTTGACGAGCTGTTTGCTGATCTTGTTTTTTTTCCAGACAGAGCCTAAACAAACAGAGAGCATACAGTTAGTCTAGCTTAAACAATTCAAATAGGAGAAGTTTAGTAAACAATACATGACCTAGTTTCTAGGGTCGGGCCAAAAATCGACAAGCATGCACCACTCCTCATTGCTCATGTGTTCCACAGGAGATATCCTTGTAACTTCATTCGTTGGGAAATTGTCAAAAAACTGTTTCTTTAGAGTATGCCGTTGATTTCTTGCGTGCCTCATTAACTGCTTGTTACAAGAAAACTGCACATCAGGTAGAGAGGGGTCCATGCCAAACTTTTGCTGAAATAAAACAAAGATCATCAGATTTCGCATTAACAACAAAGGAAGAAAGGGACAGCTGAGTGTTACGGAACATACAAAAACTTTGCCATAGAAGTCTGCTATGACATCTGGCCTCTCCCTACACTCTTTCTACTAGGGGAAGATAGGCATCTGAGTCCTGACTGTTACTGCTCACTCAGTGGCAAACTTGGCAGCAATCACTGGTGAAACTGGTCTAGTTCTTCCTAGAGGAACGACAAGTTGAAGTCTTTTTGTGGGAATGTTGTCAATCACCAATAGAGGATCATCATGCATAACAGTGTCTCTAGAATGATTATGCCCAACTTCATCTACAAGAATATAATGGGTATGAGTTAGTGTTCTACAACAGTAAATGCAATGAGTATGATTCACACAATATAATGTAATCGGTTACTGTAGAGCAAGCAATTTGTTCAACATGTTTCCTTCTTGATCCCAGTCAAAACGGTCAAATAACCATCCATCATGTTTCACATTAGGCCTCTCGCCTTTGGTAGATGAACCCTTAGATGCACAGTCCCTTTGGAGAGGTGCACAGTCGCATTGGAGAGGCGCCCGTGCATGGCCAAGCGGGGGCTCCTGCTTGCCTTGGGGATGTGCACAGTCACTTTGGAGAGGCGCCCGTGCATGGCCGAGCGGGGGCTGCTTCTTGCCTTGGGAAGGTGCCCGCGGACGGTAGGCAGCGGGCTGCTGGCCTAGGGGAGGTGCACGCGGACACCAGAGATTTGGCTGCTGGCCTTGGGGAGGTGTGTGCTCAGCTTGGGAAGCTTCCCAGCCGCCTTGGTCAACTGGTTGCTTACCCTTGGACCTTGTTTTTCTGGAAGTTTCTGTGCCTGCACCTTGGCCCGCCAAGACGCGCTTCCAAGCAGATGCTAGACTAGCAGGAGCCAACGATGTCCTAACGGCAGCTATCTTGTTGCATTTCCTCTTCTTTGGCTAGAAATTCCATTTGTACTGGTCAATTAGGGATAATAAAGAAGGAACAAACATATGTCAAAATTAGTAAGCAAACAATTCAACATAAGATGAGTAAGAAGGTAAGGGGTCAACCTGCGAATCATTCTCCTCACTGACATCATCTAGGTCTCCTTCAATGATATCTTCCTCCTCTTCAGGATCATAGTCAGATCCAGAGCAGTCATTTCTTGTCTTTTTAGGAGAGAATATAGTTGGAGATGCCAAAAGACTTGCAAAGGGCCTAACACCCAGTTGTTGCAAGCGCTCATTGTTTCTCATGATGTTTTTCAGCCAACTTTCTTCCATGAGATGCATTTGAGGATCTAACATTAATAAAGAAACTCAAGGTCAGCTACAAATTAAATAGGCAATTAAACAAAATATAACGTATGGTGTTGACTGCCCAATAGCAAACATGAGTAGGAAAATGAACATATTGCCTCTCTCAAACAAGCAATTTCACAGGCATGGAAAATGGAACACATGAACATCGAGCAGGCTTAAAAGAGTAGAGAATTCATAGGCAAGGAGGTTGTTTACTTGCTTGCAGGCACTACGGCCTTTTTCTGTGTGCGCTTCTTGCCGGGAACCTTGCTGGCCTTCCTTGTCGATGAGGAGGATGACAATCTGGCATGCCTTGACGGCATGGTGGATGGTGAGGTGGATGGCGAGGAGACAGACATTGTTGGTGGGGTGGACGGCAAGGTAGAAAACCTTGATGCCAAGGTTCATGGAGATGGGGGGACCTTGTTGGCGAGGTGGCAGATGGGAAGGACGGCCAGATGGCAGTGCGCGATGGCAAGGTGGCAGATCCATGAGCTCGATGGCTTGGTCAGAAATCGGGAAGCTGAGGACGGGATAGGGTTTGGGCTAGGTCGACGGTTAGATGATTACTAGGGCAGATGGAGGCGGGCGAGGGTACGACGACGGCCGTGCTGCGACGGACGGGCGGCGGCTAGGGCGGGCGTAGGAGATTTGGATCTGTCTCCTTTCGGCGAGGGGATAAAGAAGGGTTTCCAATAGATTACGTAAATTCCCTCTGCGCCAACGCATTGGTTATGCTATGCGGATGGGCTGAACCGTAATATCAGCGCGCGAGAATTTGGGTGCCCGAAATTTTAGATCGGCGGGAGGACTGAACCCAAAATTTTGGATTGGTGGGACGATGGAACCACAGATTATTAGCCATTGGATGAGTGATGTGTGGCTGAAATAAATCAACATTAGGTTTCAAACATTAGGGTTCTTAAGATAGGTGACCGGTCTTGACAGTCTCTTGTTCGATCTAAGAATACATGTCTTTGTTTTGTACCTAGAAATGATTTATAAAAAAATGGGGTGAAGCATCCTGGAGTGTGTGTGGTCATGTGGATCATCAAGGTGTTGTTTTGAGCATAACACATGCATTGATCTCTAGGGACTCCATTTAAGTCAAACAACCATGGTGGTCAGAAAGCCTAGAGAGTCCCTAGAATATGCAACTACCACATGGAGATGGTGAACCAGTGTGACCTAAGCAGTTGCATCAGCACACTGGCCAATGATGGCTCTGAAATATAGCCATCTACGTCCACATTTAAACTAGATATTAATCATATTTTTGATGAAATATCTCTCTAAACCCTACCACTAACGCTAATATTTAGAGGGGTATGCAATCCTTTCTTCTTGTATTTTTCCTGCGTAGATAATGTTGTTTAAAGGAGGGAATCACTACATTAAAGTCAAAGATACGAGATTTCCAACAACCAGAAGAAACCAGGAGCCGAACAACAAAGGCAGACACCGTAACGACCAACTATATGGCCGGAGCAAAAATTCTGACCGTATAGCTCCGGTCGTATAGTTGGCGCCGCCACCGTTAGGTGATACGTTGCTAACGTATCCATAATTTTTGATGTTCCATGCTTGGTTTTATCTACTTTATTATGTTTTTTCCAACACTTTGGAGTACTTTCTATAGACTTTCTTGGACTAACCTATTAACAAGAGCCACAGTGCCAGCTGCCTGTTTTCTGCTGTTTTTGGTTCCAGGAAAGTCAGAAAATGAATATTCTCGGAATTGGACGGGACAAAAGCCAAAGTCAGTTTTTCTCCGAGGGACACAAGGAGCCAGAATACGAGACAGAGAGGGGCCAGGGGGCCACCACAGCACCTGGCCGCGCTACCCAGCCTGGCCCGCGCCAGGGGGTGGTCTGGCCACCTTCGGCACCCCCTCGGCCTCCCCTTTCGCCTATAAGATGCCTCCGATACAGAAACCCTAAGTACCCGATCAAAATTCCACGAAAGAGTCTGTAGACACTGTCATCTCCATCCCTAGATCGGGAGGGATCTGAAGCTCTTCCTGGCACCTTGCCGGAGAGGGGAATTCACCCTGGAGGCCTTCTTCATCACCATGCAAGCCTCCGGTGTGATGCGTGAGTAGTTCATCCTTGGACTACGGGTCCATGTAGTAGCTAGATGGCTGGTTCTCCTCCTTTGTGCTATCATGTTTAGATCTTGTGAGCTCCGTTCATGATCAAGATCATCTATTTGTAAATCCTACATGTTGTGTTTGCGGGGATCCGATGGATATTGAGATGCTATTTCAGATTGATTATTGATTCTATCATGTCTTTGTTATTTGTGATCTTGCATGCTTTCCGTTGTTAGTAGCTATCTTGGCCAAGTAGATGCTAGCAACTCCAAGAGTTAGTATTTATGCTTGATAGTGGGTTCATGCCTCTAGTAATCTGGGGAAGTGACAGAAATCTCTAAGGTACTAGATGTGCTATTGCTACTAGGGAGAAAACAACAATCCTTTGTTCATAGAACAATAGTATTGTTTACTTTACATGCAATGCGTAATGCAATTATCTATTGCTTGCAACTTAATACTAGAGGGGGTTCGGATGATAACCTGAAGGTGGATTATTAGTCATAGATGCAGTTGGATTACGGTCTATGTATAATGTTGTAATTCCCAATCAAGTCTCAAAGGATTCAAGATGAGTAGTATATGCATGTATTGCTTTCTCGATGTTTGTCAATTGCCGGGTTGTAATTTGTTCACCCAATATGTCATCTATCTTAAGGAGAGCCACCACTAGTGAACTATGGACCCCGGTCCTTTCTTTTACAATCAATCTTCAATCAACTGTTTACTGCTTTTTGTTTACTTTCTGCAAACTATTACTTTCTTCCACTCGATATGTTTAATCCTTTATTTTCAGCAAAACCGGTGAGATTGACAACCTCATCGCAAGTTGGGGGCAAAGTTCTGCGGTTGTGTTGTGCAGGATTCCACGTTGCTGCTGGCACCGGTAGTGCACCCTGCCAAAGTTCAGCTGGCAACACCTTGGAGGTGTTTCCTTACTCCTACTAGATTGATAACCTTGGGTTCATAACTGAGGGAAAACTTGCTGCTGTGCTCATCATACCTTCCTCTTGGGGTTCCCCAACGAACTCGATATATTTTGGGCCATCTTTAGGTCAAACAGAACAACTTTCATGAAGGGACCCCTATATAAAGAAGCCTCAGGCGACGGGAAAACATCTCTCGCTCCACCCCAAAGAAGCCAGACTCCGCCAAAAATCCGCCTTAGATCTCCAAACCCTTCTCCATCTCCATAGCCATATTCCACCACTTGTAGTAGTAGATCTCTTCTCCGATTGGCGACATTGTAAGACTATTGCTATCAATCTTATGATTTTCATTACAATGTTCGTGATTGTTGATCTCATCTCTATGTGTGAGTAATTCTCCTTGGACTAAGGGCTTCGGCCTAGCCATGTAGCAATTGTGCATGTTATTTATCATAGATGGGATCATGTATTAGTTTTTATGACATGATGATTATTGTATCCTATCTTGCCTCAATCCAAGGACTTGTCAAGTACCCAAGACCCCAAGGGTTGAGCCACGTATAGGGAGTATGAGTAATGACTGATCTGTAGGTCGGGAACCCTAGTGACAGAAGGGGTAGTACGGCTGTATGTGAGGGATTTGCTTAGGATTAACGGTGACATCACTATGCATATCATTAGTTATCTTTCTTCTATGGATGAGACTAGTAGGTTATTGCTATAAGCGGTTGTGGAGGCAATAGAAATTATGGATGTACTGCCCACATATAATTTATCTTGCTCTAACAAGTACACACATACTTTTTTTTCAATCTTTTATTTCCATCAGATGTTTTTGCACAGCTATAGGTGAAACCGAACGCCCTAGGCCCTCTCTCTCCATCATCGACAACAACAAAAAGACGCAAGCTACTAGTTCGGTAAAAACACAAAAGGAATTCTAAAACTCCTGAAGGTCCATCAAAGTAACTTCACTACGCATTCGCTTCCCGTGGATTCGATAACCTAGGTCTACTAGGGAAAAGAGCTATACTACATCTGTAATCCAGATCGAAGGTATCAGCCAACTGCAGTGTGTGTGGATCATCAAGGTGTGGTTCTTGAGAATATATAACACATGCATTGATCTATAGGGACTCCATTTTTGTCAAACAACCATGGTGGCCAGAAAGCCAAAAGAGCCCCTAGAATATGCAACTGCCACATGGAGATGGTGAACCAGTGTGACAGAAGTAGTTGCATAACCACACCGGCCAACTGGAGTGCATGTGGATCATCAAGATGTGGTTTTGAGAATATATAACACATGCATTGATCTCTATAGACTCCATTTGTGTCAAACAACCATGGTGGTCAGAAAGCCCAGAGAGCCCCTAGAATATGCAACTACCACGTGGAGATGGTGAACCCGTGTGACAGAAGTAGTTGCATCACCACACCGGCCAACTGGAGTGTGTGTGGATCATCAAGGTGTGGTTTTTGAGAATATATAACACATGCATTGATATATAGGGACTACATTTGTTTCAAACAACCATGGTGGTCAAAAAGCCCAAAGAGCCCCTAGAATATGCAACTGCCACATGGAGATGGTGAACCAGTGTGACAGAAGCAGTTGCATCACCACACCGGCCAACTAGAGTTTGTGTGGATCATTAAGGTGTGGTTTTGAGAATATATAACACATGCATTGATCTATAGGGACTCCATTTGTGTCAAACAACCATGGTGGATATAAAGCCCAAAGAGCCATTGGAATATGCAACTACCACATGTGGAGATGGTGAACCAGTGTGATAGAAGCAGTTGCATCACAATCACCCAACTAGAGTGTGTGTGGTCATGTGGATCATCAAGGTGTGGTTTTTGAGAATATATAACACATGCATTGATCTCTAGGGGCTCCATTTGTGTCAAACTACCATGGTGGTTAGAAAGCCCAGAGAGCCCCTAGAATATGCAACTGCCACATGGTGATGGTGAACCAGTGTGAAAAAAGCAGTTGCATCACCACACCGGCCAACTAGAGTTTGTGTGGATCATCAAGGTGTGGTTTTGAGAATATATAACACATGCATTGATTTATAGGGACTCCATTTGTGTCAAACAACCATCATGGTGGTCGAAGCCCAAAGAGCCCCTAGAATATGCAACTGCCACATGGAGATGGTGAACCAGTGTGATAGAAGCAGTTGCATCACCACACCCAACTAGAGTGTGTGTGCATGGTCATGTGGATCATCAAGGTGTGGTTTTGATAATATATAACACATGCATTGATATCTAGGGACTCCAATTTGTGTCAAATTAGCATGGTGGACAGAAAGCCCAAAGTGCTTGCCCCTAGAATATGCAACTGCCACATGGAGATGGTGAACTTTTGTGACAGAAGCAATTGCATCACCACACCGGCCAACTGGAGTGTGTTTGGATCATCAAGGTGTGATTTTTGAGAATATATAACACATGGATTGATCTATAGGGACTCCATTTGTGTCAAACAATTATGGTGGTCAGAAAGCCTAAAGAGCCCCTAGAATATGCAACTGCCACATGGAGATGGTGAACCAGTGTGACAAAAGAAGTTGCATCACCACACCGACCAACCGGAGTCTATGTGGATCATCAAGGTGTGGTTTTGAGAATACATAACACATGTAGTGATCTATAGGGACTCCATTTGTGTTAAACAACCATGGTGGACAGAAATCCCAAAGATCCCCTGCAATATGCATCTTTCACATCTGGAGATGGTGAACCAGTGTGACAGAAGCAGTTGCATCACCACACCGGCCAACTTGAGTGTGTGTGTGGTCATGTGGATCATCAAGGTGTGGTTTTTGAGAATATATAACACATGCATTGATCTCTAGGGATTCAATTTGTGTCAAAAAACAATGGTGGTCAGAAAGCCTAGAGAGCCCCTTGAATATGCAACTCCCACATGGAGATGGTGAACCAGTGTGACAGAAGCAGTTGCATCACCACACCAGCCAAATGGAGTTTGTGTGGATCATCAAGGTGTGGTTTTGCGAATATATAACACATGCATTGATCTATAGGGACTTCATTTGTGTCAAAGAACAATCATGGTGGTTAGAAAGCCCAAAGATCTCTAGAATATGCAACTACCACATGGAGATGGTGAACTAGTATGATAGAAGCAGTTGCATCACCACACCCAACTGGAGTGTGTGTGCGTGGTCATGTGGATCATCAAGTTGTGGTTTTGAGAATATATAACACATGCATTGATATCTAGGGACTCCAATTTGTGTCAAACAACTATGGTGGACAGAAAGCCCAAAGAGCTAG
Source organism: Avena eriantha (assembly GCA_910589775.1). Taxonomy (NCBI): domain Eukaryota; kingdom Viridiplantae; phylum Streptophyta; class Magnoliopsida; order Poales; family Poaceae; genus Avena; species Avena eriantha. The sequence continues at coordinate 190,609,201 of OU342746.1, read as the reverse complement.
CCCCTAGAATATGCAACTGCCAAATGGAGATGGTGAACCAGTGTGATACAAGCAGTTGCATCACCACACCCAACTAGAGTGTGTGTGGATCATCAAGGTGTGGTTTTTGAGAATATATAACACATGCATTGATATCTCGAGACTCCAATTTGGGTCAAACAAGCATGGTGGACAGAAAGCTCAAGAGCTAGCCCCTAGAATATGCAACTGCCATATGGAGATGGTGAACTAGTGTGACAGAAGCAGTTGCATCACCTCACCGGCCAACTGGAGTGTGTGTGGATCATCCAGGTGTGGTTTTTTCAGAATATATGACACATGCATTGATCTATAGGGACTCCATTTGTGTCAAACAACCATGGTGGTCAGAAAGCCCAAAGATCCCCTAGAATATGCAACTGCCACATGGAGATGGTGAACCAGTGTGACAGAAGCAGTTGCATCGCCACACTAGCCAACTGGAGTGTGTGTGGATCATCAAGGTGTGGTTTTGAGAATATATAACACATGCATTGATCTATAGGGAGTACATTTGTGTCAAACAACCATGGTGGTCAAAAAGCCCAAAGAGCCCCTAGAATATGCAACTGCCACATGGAGATGGTGAACTAGTGTGACAGAAGCAGTTGCATCACCACACCGGCCAACTAGAGTTTGTGTGGATCATTAAGGTGTGGTTTTGAGAATATATAACACATGCATTGATCTATAGGGACTCCATTTGTGACAAACAACCATGGTGGATATAAAGCCCAAAGAGCCCCTGGAATATGCAACTACCACATGTGGAGATGGTGAACCAGTGTGATAGAAGCAGTTGCATCACAATCACCCAACTAGAGTGTGTGTGGTCATGTGGATCATCAAGGTGTGGTTTTTGAGAATATATAACACATGCATTGATCTCTAGGGGCTCCATTTGTGTCAAACTACCATGGTGGTTAGAAAGCCCAGAGAGCCCCTAGAATATGCAACTGCCACATGGTGATGGTGAACCAGTGTGACAGAAGCAGTTGCATCACCACACCGGCCAACTTGAGTGTGTGTGGGTCATCAACGTGTGGTTTTGAGAATATATAACACATGCATTGCTCTATAGGGACTCCATTTGTGTCAAACAACCAGGGTGGTCAGAAAGCCCAAAGAGCCCCTAGAATATGCAATTGTCACATGGAGATGGTGAACCAGTGTGACAGAAGTAGTTGCATCACCACACCGGCCAACTTGAGTGTGTGTGGGTCATCAAGGTGTGGTTTTAAGAATATATAACACATGCATTGATATCTAGGGACTCCAATTTGTGTCAAATTAGCATGGTGGTCAGAAAGCCCAAAGAGCCCTTGGAATATGCAAGTGCCACATGGAGATGGTGAACCAGTGTGACAAAAGAAGTTGTATCACCACACCCAACTGGAGTGTGTGTGTGGTCATGTGGATAATCAAGGTGTGGTTTGGAGAATATATAACACATGCATTGATCTCTAGGGACTCCATTTGTGTCAAACAACCATGGTGGTCAGAAAGCCTAGAGAGCCCCTAGAATATGCAACTGCCACATGGAGATGGTGAACCAATGTGACAGAAGCAGTTGCATCACCACACCGGCCAACTGGAGTGTGTTTGGATCATCAAGGTGTGGTTTTTTAGAATATATAACACATGCATTGATCTATAGGGAATCCATTTGTGTCAAACAACCATGGTTGTCAGAGAGCCTAAAGAGCCCCTGGAATATGCAACTACCGCATGTGGAGATGGTGAACTAGTGTGATAGAAGCAGTTGCATCAGGACACCCAACTGGAGTGTGTGTGTGGTCATGTGGATCATTGAGGTGTGGTTTTGAGAATATATAACACATGCATTGATCTCTATGGACTCCATTTGTGTCAAACAACCATGGTGGTCAGAAAGCCCAGAGAGCCTCTAGAATATGCAACTTCCACATGGAGATGGTGAACTAGTGTGACAGAAGCAGTTGCATCACCCCACCGGCTAACTGGAGTGTGTGTGGATTATCAAGGTGTGGTTTTGAGAATATATAACACATGCATTGATCTCTAGGGACTCCATTTGTGTCAAAAAACCATGGTGGAGAGAAAGCCCAAAGAGTTAGCCCCTGGAATATGCAACTGCACATGGAGATGGTGAACCAGTGTGACAGAAGCAGTTGCATCACCGCACCGGCCAACTAGAGTGTGTGTGGATTATCAAGGGATTTATCACAAACTAAATTTGTATAACAGAAGAACATTGTAAATGCAGATGATTTTAACCTTTTCTGAATAAGAGAGTAACAAAATCCGACACTGTGTGGGCGGGGATATTTTTCATTTGCCACACTTTACTTCAAAAATTTATCATTTGCCACATTGACCACCACATGTTAGTGACACATGGTGTGATAATAAAACTGAAAAAATTCAGTGTGGCAAATAATAAAAACCCCATGTGGGACCCACTCGTCATGCTGCTGCTCACTTAACCCTCCCTAATCCCCACCACTTCGCACACATTCTCTCTGCCCGGCGACCACCAAATCCCCCACCCCTCCCTCCCAGGCGATGATGGCGGCAGTGGCGGCTGCAGGCTCATGAGTAAGGCTCCTCAAACTATGTCCACGCATCTCTACTACCGCGTGTATGTGTTTGATCACTGGCGACATGCGTCGATAATGCTGTGGTTGATCTAGGTCACCGCGTGTGTGCTCTAGGTCACCAGCAATGAGTCTAGGTCCCAAGTAAACACTCGATCTTGGTCTAGGCCCCAAGTAAGCACTCGATCTAGGTCTAGGCCCCAGGTAAACACACGATCTAGGTCTAGGCCCCAGGTCAATACTCGATCTAGGACCTTACACTTGTTTTAGTCACTTGATGCTTGTGCCTCTAATTTAATTCTTGTATGTACTCTCTGGGGTAGGTAGGATGAACTATGAGGATTGTAGGTTATGCGACATTAAGGCTAGGGAGATACATGCGTAGGTTCTAAAATTGTTCCTACTAGCACTAACTGTACACATCACATCCTTGTCCTATCGTAGTAATAGTCATCCTCAGACTTCTTAATGATCTTTAGATGGACCACACGATGTTGAACCCCAAAAATTTGGAAGTTATTGCGCAAAACATCATGGCAACAGCGCCAAGAAATTTCAAGCGCCGGCACAATGTTCCATCTTATGACAAGGTGAAGCAACCTATAGCTAAGAAAGCTGAGAAACCGAGGGAACTTACTAGAGGTTAGAGTCATTGACATTGGCTTCAATTTATAGTCATTCTTATGCCGCTACAGATTACTTTGTAATATATTCTTTCTAGGTCCATCGATGAAGGGCGAGGAGGACTTCAACAATTACTGCGTGTTTGGAAACGACATGCAATTGACTTCAAACCAAGTGGCGTATCTCAGAGCAATTTCAGGACACAAGCCACCTATACCGCACTATGTGTGCAAGATGAACAAGTCAAATGTCATCCCTGGGAAGGCCAAAATGGTAAAATTCTGACATTTGAGTTTTAAGGGCGTGTTTGTTTCAAAGGAATAAATCCTACAAAATTCCTATGCATAACTTTCCTACACTACAATCCTATAGGATTTCAAACAAGAGGTGAGACTTCTTGGAAAGATTCCTACGTGTTTATGACAACTATGACATATACCTAAACCCTATAAAATTACCCGCGTCTTTCCTACAGTGCATTTTTCAAACAACTTATCTTACTGATTCCTGCATTTTTCATTCCTGTAGGATGCTTAGTGTAATGTCATTCTATTCCTGCACTTCTCCTATCCCAGTGTTTTACAAATCCTTTGAACCAAACGAGCCCTAAATCTACTTATGCACATTGAACTATACTTCAACAACTAACTTTATTCTTCACATCTAGTACTTTTCATCTAGGTACAGCAATGCCCACCTCAATAGGTATCTACCATTGGTGATTCCTGTCATAGTCGCAGATCATGTAGGACGTAAGCATGTTCAGTTCATCCAAGGAAGGAATGATGTTGCCCAAATGACAAGCAACTGGTCAAAGGTTGTCGAGGCTGCTCGAATCAAAAAAGGGATTTGTTCGTCTTCACCTTCTTTGAGGCGCTCATGTCTGGCTTCATGTGTCATGTAGGTCATGTGAAATGAGGGCACATAGTACCTGGTTATGCAGGTTGGCTTCATATGAACTCGTAGTCGGTTTGGAACTGAATGTGAACCTACAGGTCGTGTACTTGGTTTGGAACTCTTTGTGAATCCGGTTCTCTAGTTGGTTTGGAATTATATGTCAACCATGTTCTCTATATATTTTTAAGAGTGTGTGCTATCTCCATGTTGCTATGTGTTGTGTTGATTGTTCTTGTAATTTCCTGTACTTTCACATTTTGCTTCTTCATGTGATTGAGAACATGCGTATAAGAAATATGAAGTAGTGCTATGTTTGAAACGTAGTTGTCTTGTTCAATTGTTGCGGTTGTTAGTCAAAACATCAGTTTATATATTAAAGGACGACTGATTTAGGACATTCTTATAAGAATGGCAAAGTAGTAGATCTGTCAGAACAGAGTCTGTTGGTCTAGTGATTACGAACCTTCGACCAACGAGTGTGCTCACGAGTTCGAACCCTGGTCAGGGTACTATGTTTTTATGCCATCTTTTATACCATATGGACTGACAGCTGGGCCCAGCTAAAACTCTGAGAACAACCTATTAAACCCTGCCGTTCAAACCGAGCTGACAGGTGGGGTGCAGGCATGGATGGCCCGATCATAAAAAAACAGTCAACCAAAGGCCCTTGACGAATTCTGTGATGATTTTATGCGGGACGAAATGCCAAACTGGGCGTCAGGACCTCAGACGAAATCCACGACGAATTTTTGTCGATGAAAACCTCGAACGTCATGGATACTGTCGTCATATTGATGACAAGTACGCCATGAGGGGGTCCTCGAGGCATGCGGAAGAGAGTGGTGTGAGACGTACGGTGTTCTGGGACGGTGAGCACACAAGTTTACCCAGGTTCGAATCCGCTGGCTTTGGACGGATCCTACTCCTACTAGCAATCCAGTAATACAGCAGAGTCGGATATGGGTTACAAGGGTTCACCTGTGCGAGTTGAGATTGTAGACTATTGAGATGTTGCCCTAAAGGCTCTGCCTAGGACGACTTATATAGATATCCGGCCTAGGGTTTACATGAGAGATCTATCCGGATACGACTAAGAGTTGGTTACAGAGTACATCTTGAACTATAAGTAATACTATGGGCCTAAGTCAGCAAGTCTTCTAGGATTTCCGTAGCCAGACTGGACTCAGTCTTCTTCTCCCTGATTGGGCCGCCCGTGAAGCAAAGCTATAACCCTAATTGGGCCACCTTGGTCAGTGAGGAACTGTGAGGATACCCGAAAAGTATATCCCCAACAGCAGCCCCCGGAGGCCTCCAAGATCCAAAGTCGGATTCATCATCGTCTAGCTTGATCTTCGGCTTGCAGAATCTTGAAGGGTTCCTAAAACTTTCACAACAAAAAATACGATCCGGGTCTTAAAAATAAGTCAGACCTATCAACATGTTACTCGGATTTTCCAGCTTGATTTTCAAACTAAGCCGGAACATGGTCTCTGACGTCACCTGACACTGGTCATGGTCAAGTCACATCATCTGATAAACATCCTGTCAGCACGACCATTGGTTGATCCGTCATTCGCGGAACCAAGTCGCCGTTTCAATGCGTATGCAGAGATCGAGGCGACGTAATCATCGCGTGGGTCCTTCCCAGTTCCTTCCACGATGCGTGGAGGTTACACAGTACCATTTGCACGAATCTTGGCGCGGTTAGGTGGATATAAGGGGTGAGGATTCTCCTTCTCCTTTCTTCACATGTTCCCTTTGCCGTTTCTTCTCCTCCAAATCTCCCCCGCGCACAGAGCTTCCCTGCTTCCCAAACTCCCAGCACCGCCCATCTAAGGTCACCGGCGCACCGGAAGAATGGCTTTGTCTTCATCATCTGGCCTGGCTGCAGCAGCGGCGACGGTAGAGAAGGAAAGCAACCATGGGTTTGGATCCCCTGCCTGCTGGACAACGAGAAGCTCCGCGGCGTGGAGACTGAAGGGCTCCTCCATGCCAGTGACTGGCGGAGCGGTTCCGGCAAAACCATCCCCAGCCCGCGTGCCGACGAGCGGGTGCACTTCGGCACCCACCTAGACAGAGGTCTGTCTTTCCCTCCCTCGAATTTCTTTTCCGAGGTAATAGATCACTATGGTGTTCAGCTTCACCACCTTCCCCCAACTCCATCTTAGAGATGAGCGCCTATGCGGCCTTGTGCGAGGGATATATCGGCATTAGGCCAAGTCTTACTCTATTCCGGTACTATTTCCATGTCTGGAGAAATTCTATCACAACCGGTATTCCTTATATTACTGGTACAATTAGTTTTTCGGTTAGGCGCGATCGCGCCTATCCTAAGATTCTAGCCAGTGACTCGGTCAAGCAATGGCCAGCCACTTTCTTTTACCACAAGGATGTCCCTGTTCCCGGCAAAGCCACTACTTTGCAGGCTTTTATCAACAGAGCTGCCACGCCTCAAGATTCTTGGGACGAGACTGCTCCGGCTCTCAGTGACGATCTGCTTCTTGCTAAGAGGCAGATTGAATATCTGATAAAACACAAAGGACTGAAGGGATCCGACTTGGTCCAATGTTGGGTATCACGCCGGATCCAATCCCTCCAACACCACGGAGACCGACTGATGCACTCTATCACGTCGTCCAAAAAGGATTCCCTCCACATCAGCCCCAAAGCCTATACCTCGCAAGGTTATATAAGCCAGATTAAATGGCTGATAAGGGAACGGATCGAGAGGAAGATCCCGGAGGTTTCTCTGGATATGCACACAGCGGAAGACCATGTGGTGCCGGTAATCTTTTAACAATAAACCTTTTAATGTGTTTCATCCTTTAAGTTATCTTGCAATACTGATATGTTTTCTTCTTTTCAGCTTGCCGACCTCCCTGAGTCGGAACTTGCTCCACTCGAGGGATATCCTCCAGAGTTTTCTCAGGAGGCGGAACTGGTCCCATTGCCGGACATTGTGCCTAGGAAGCGCAAAGCTCTGACAGTGGCCGTCGGCACAAAGGAGGTGCCCGTCGTGAAGAGGTAACTTTCAACACAACTTTTCGCCTTTGTACCTTACTCGAATTTTCTTCCGAGATGTAATGTTTTCCATTTCTATTACATTCTTAGAGCTAAGAAGCTCATCAAGGGCAAGGGGAAGGGAACTTCTTCGAAGCCCTTGCGATCGACGAAGCTGACCATACCCTCTCCTGTCGTGGCTCCTCCGACTCCATCTCCACAACCCTCTGCAACGCCGGTGATCACACCAATGCCGGTTGTTGCAGAAGATCCGACTCCTTTAATAGAGCCATCGACCCTTGAGTCGCAGACTGACGCCACCACGGGTGGCTCAAATTTAGATAAGGGTGAACCCTCTTCGGGTAATGATCCCTCGGCAGAGACCTTTTCTGAAAACCTTCTTAGCAATTTGGGGGTTGCCAAGTTTGGCTTGTCCCGGAAATCTGCGGAAGAGATCCAACGGCTGGCCAGGCAATGCCTGGAGAAAAGAAATCTTTCTGCCGAAGAAGAAGCACAAGAGGCGGAAGACATCAAGTACTCCGACCTTCTTGAACAAATTCTCCTTCGTGACGAGGGACTTAGAGCTGGTCTACTTCCACCACCTCCGATTATTCCACTCACCCTCGCCGAGAAGGTTACCACCGAGGTGAACATGTGTCTGAGCAAGCTCACACATGAACATCATGTAAGTCGGAATTCCAACTTACGATTTTCTTTATTGTATTTCATATCATATCCTCTAGCCCCCAAGCATGAAGTAGGATATACAATCCGGGTTTATGCTTCCTTAGGATGCCAAAGAATGAACTAGTGTAGCCCCCAAGGCTCGTGCTGATATTAGTAACAATATTAGCCCGAGTCTTTAGTAGACTTCTGACTCTGGGTATTCTGACTTATAGAAAGTTAATTCATATAACCAGGAATTGTTGAAGAACATCCGCAACAAGCGGAGAGAGATCAAAGCTCTCCGACTTGAAAATGCTGAGCTAAAGGTTTCCAAGGATGAGGCCAAAGGTAAACATTCCGAGACTTGAACCTTGTCTTGATTTTCATAGTCGAATATTTTTTACTGAACTGTTGTTCTTTTGTCTTATAGCCCTGGTAAAACAGTCATGTGCTATGATCGAAGAGGCCGAGAATTTGAAGACCTTGGTGGTGGAAAACAAGGATCTCCGCCAAGAGCTAGACCAGCTTAAGGCGGATCACGAGAAGAGCATATCTCAAGTTCTCGAATCCTCCTCCATGGCCACCGTGGAGCGTGATTGCAAGATTACACTCCACAAGAAGAAAATGTCGGATCTCAACGACAAGCTTTGCAGAGAGAGGGACCTTTCGGCGGCACTCTGGGCTGAACTCCGAAGTCTTCGAGAAGAGAAGACCAAAGTTGATGATGTCATCTTCGGTAAGTTTCCATCTTTCTGACTTGCTTTTATTCTTCGACTTTTTCAATGTTGGATTTTTCTTAACTGTTTTGTGTTATATACACAGGTCCTCTAAACTTGACGGACTCCTCCTCTGCCGAACCCCACACCCACCGGCTTACCCAAGTCGGTGATTTGCTCCATGACTTCCGCCAATGCATCGAGGACATTGGCGAAGCTCTCGAGGTTCCGAACATGCATAGCATGTCCGACTTTCAGGTGCGGGACAAGGCCAAGGAGATGCCGCAGCTTGTCCAGGACTAGAACATGTCCTACGCGTGATCCGCTGCGCAGAATGCTCTCACCATGGTCATGAGCCACCATGGAAACATGGAGATATGGCAATTGACCAGAGGGTACTGCAAGGTGGATGAAGACGGGCAGGAGCAGGATATCAAGGCCATCATGGACTCCAGCGCCGGATATGGGTGCCACGTAGCTGACTTAACCAGCTACGATACTCCCTTCTTCACCCGCGTGGATACACCGCCTCTGCCTCCGGAAGAAGCTGCTGAAGTTTCTGATGACGAATAGACCATATCGGATCTGAACGTCTCAGATCGTTATCAAACCCAGGCTGATGCATCCAGCGAGCCGGAAGCACCTACCTCTTCTCCTGCACCATAGATTACCAAAAACAAATGTATTATTCCGATAAACATTACGGGTCTGTAAATATGCAGTACTATAATTTTGCTAGTGCTAAGCTTTTGATCTACTAAGCACTTTTGGTTTAAATTTTTTTATGTGCCTAAAATGTTTACATAAGCACTTATAGTTTTTCGTCTATACTTATCGTTTATCTGGCTTTCCGTCTCGTCCCTTTCGTGAGCCGGCTAAACCTTCTGCACGGAAACCTCACCGAGAAACGGAGCTCAATTGCTAAACCAGTTTAAACTCGAAAACAAAGTCGGCTTCCAATACCAACAATTCACTACTCGGAAAATACCCGCATCCGGCAATCAGACAAATAACGAAAGTATAGACTAGAAACTTTAGAGTTATACCCGAGGTAGAATTTTTAGAATCAGAAATCTAAACCAGAACAAACATGAGCATAAAGTACTTTCAAGTATTTTGGGATTTTCGATTATGACATGATCATTTGGAAATAAGATGGTAGAAACTTCTCAGAAAAAACTTGAGGCAACCAAGACTTTTATTTCTCTCCGAACATGTACATATGTATGATTACAAAGAAAGATAAACTAAGAATAAAAGGGACATAGCTGAGCAATATTCCACGGTCTGTCTAACTCATACGGATTTGTGCTGCCTCCAGCTCTCTTTCTCTTCTTAGTAGCAGGTCTTTCTTTGAATGGCCTCATGTCAGTTAAGTAGTACGATCCATTGTGTAATACTCGACTAACCAAGAAGGGCCCTTCCCATACTGGGGAAAGTTTGTGCTTTCTTTGTTGCACAAGCCGGAGAACCAAATTGCCTTTATCGAAAGATCTGTTTTAGACTCTCTGGCTATGATACTTGCGCAACTTCTGCTGATAGGCTGTTGATCTCATTTCAGCAACGACGCGGACTTCTTCGACTAAGTCGAGATCATTTTGTCGAGAAATCTCGGCATCTTCTTCGATATACGCGGCCACTCTAGGAGAAGTGTGAATCAAATCACTAGGAAGAACTTCTTCTGCACCATAGACCAAGAAGAAAGGTGTGTATCCTGTTGACCTGTTCGGAGTTGTTCGTAAACTCCATATTACAGAGGGTAATTCCTCTGCCCAAGCCCCCACAGCACGTCATAATGGTGCTTCGGGTCTCGGTTTTAAGCCTTGTAAGATTAAACCATTTGCTCTTTCAACTTGTCCGTTAGCCTATGGATGTGCGACTGACGCAATGTCAAGCCGGATATTTTGCTCGTTGCAGAATTCAGCCAATTCTCCCATAGAAAAATTACTCCCGTTGTCCGTGATAATACTTTGCAGATAACCATACTGGATTATAACATCCTCGACAAATCTTTTGGCTGTTGCTCCATCACAACTAGTGATGGGTTTGGCCTCGATCCATTTTGTGAATTTATCCACCATCACTAAGAGGTGAGTAAATCCACTTGGAGCTCGTCTAAATGGTCCTACCATGTCAAGACCCCAGACCGCAAAAGGCCATGTTATAGGTATTGTTCACAGCTGGTCAGCCGGAACATGAGCTTGTTTGGCGTACTTTTGGCATCCCTTGCACGTCTTGACCAGCCTTTCGGCATCTGCCTAGGCTGTAAGCCAGAAAAAACCCATGTCTGAAGGCTTTTGCCACTAAAGATTTAGCCGCAGCGTGGTGACCACACTCGCCTTCATGGATTTCCCTTAGGATTTACACTACTTCTTCCGGAGAAACACAACACTGAAAAACCCCAGACACACTCCGCTTATAGAGCTCACCTTTAACAATAGTATAGGCTTTTGCTCATCGGACGATCTGCCGGCTCAGCACCTCGTCTTTGGGTAATTTTCCATCTACCAAATAATCGAGGTAGGGTTGAGTCCAGCTAGGAATTATAGCCAGAACTGCTATTAAAGGTGAGTCGGATTTGGTCAGATATTCCTCATCCACTCCCTTTATTGAGGGAACTTTGAGGTGCTCCACAAAAGCGCCATCTGGGACCTATTTCCGTGCAGAGCCTATCCGAGATAAGGCATTTGCTTCCTCATTTTCTGCTTGAGGGATGTGTTGAACCTCAAACCCTTCGAACGATTTAGATAGATCATCCACGACAGCTTTATATGCTGCCATTTGTTTATTTGCATCACAAATATCCGAAACTTGCTGAGCAACAAGATCCGAGTCTCCGTAACACATCAAACGTCAGATGCCAATATCTTTAGCAATCCGGATTCCATGTAGCAGTGCTTCATAATCGGCAATATTATTTGTCGCTGTGAAGTGAATCTGCAACACGTATAGAAGTTTATCTCCTTGGGGTGATTTGAGCACCACGCTAGCCCCCGAGCCCCCGCGAGCCTTAGACCCATCGAAATACAGGGTCCAATATTCTGACTCAGGAAGGGTCATATTCTCCTTTGTCTCTGTCCAATCAGCAACAAAGTCGGCAAGGATTTGGCATTTGATTACTGTCCGAGGTTTGTACTCAATATCGAAAGCTGAAAGCTCTATTCCCCATTTGGCGACGCGTCCTGTGGCGTCACTGTTGTTGATTATATCTCTCATGGGAGCTGTGCTCACCACGGTAATTGGATGCTCCTAGAAATAGTGTCGTAGCTTACGAGATGCCAAGAAGACACCGTAAGCCAGCTTCCGATAGTGCGGATACCGCTGTTTTGATTCTGTCAGGACCTCACTGACAAAGTAAGTCGGACACTGCACCAAGTGTTCCTGATTTTCTTCCGGTCTCTCCACCACCATGACAATACTAACGACTTTGTTTGTCGTAGTAAGATAAAGCAACATCGGTTCCTGTGGTTCTAGCGCAGCAAGGATAGGAGCAGATGAGAGTACTTTCTTCAGGTCTTGTAACGCAGCTTCAGCTTCATCGGTCCACACAAAATCCTTAGTCTTTTTCAGGAGTTTGTATAATGGGCGGCTCTTTCACCAAGCCGGCTTACAAACCGACTGACTGCAACAATGCAACCAGTTAGTCTTTGTACGTCCTTCAGCGAGTTGGCCTGGAAATATTGAGTATAGCCTTGATTTTGTCCCGGTTCACCTTATGCCTCTTTGAGACACGATAAAACCTAACAATTTTCCGACTGGGATTCCAAAGAAGCACTTCTTTGGATCAAGCATTATGTAGTATTTTCGTAGATTGGCGAACGTTTCCTACAAGTCGGAAATCAGTGTTTCCTTCTTTTTGGACATCACCGCAATATCATCCACATATGCATGTACATTGCGTCTGAGTTGGTCGTGGAGGCAACGCTGCATCGTGCGCTGGTACGTAGCTCCTGCGTTCTTCAGCCCAAAGGGCATCATAACAAAACAGGTGGTTCCGAAGGGGGTTATGAATGTAGTTTTGACTTTGTTAGATTCCTTCATCCGAATTTGGTGATAACCGGAGTATGCATCGAGAAAACAGAGGAGTTCCGAGCCTGCCGTAGAATCGATAACTTGATAAACCTAGGCAGAGCGAACGGATCTTTTGGACAAGCCTTATTCAAGGCAGTATAATCAACACATATCCTTAAATCAGTGGTGCCCTTTTTAGGGACCATTATAGGATTGGCCGACCACTCAGTGTGGATGACCTCTTCTATGAATCCGGCTAACTCGAGCCGTGCTAGTTCCTTAGCTATTGCCTTACGCTTTTCATTGCCGAAACATCGTAAGGACTGTTTGACGGGTTTAGCATTCGGGTTTACATTTAAAGAGTGCTCGGCAAGTTCCCTAGGTACTCCGGTCATGTCAGATGGCTGCCATGCGAAGATATCTTGATTTGCTTTGAGGAACTTGACGAGCGCGCTTTCCTTTGCGCTATCTAGGCCTACGCCTATCTGGGTCACCTTGGAGGGGTCGTCATCCTTCAACGGCATCTTCTTCGTCTCTTCTGATGCCTTGAACTCCGGATTCAGCTTTGTCACATCCTTCTTTGTTGCGGGTATCTCGGACGGATCTGTGCTCTTCTTGATCTCCTGGTACTCCTGGGCGTGCATCACGGCTTCAGCAAAGGCGGCATTTCCATCCTCACATTCTCGCGCTTTCTTCGGGTCTCCGCTGATGGTGATTGCGCCGTTGGGACCTGGAATTTTCATCATATTGTAAATGTAACACGGACGAGCCATAAAGGCCCAGTAAGCCGGACGTCTGAATATAGCGTGGTACGCGCTCTTGAACGGGACTACTTCGAAGGAAAGTGCCTCCGTCTGATAGTTTTTTGGAGTTCCAAAGGTAACATCCAAAGTGATTTCTCCCAGGGAATTAGCTTGTCTTCCTAGGACAACTCCGTGAAAAATCACAGTGCTGTGATTCAGCTGGGTCTGCGAGATCTTCATCCGGCGTAGCGTTTCGACATACAGAATATTGATATTGCTGCCACCGTCCATGAGAGTCTTGGAGGAACAATAACCGTCAATAAGTGGATTGACGATTAAGGCATATTTTCCTCACCCGTGTAGCTTAGGCAGATGATCAGCATGGTCAAACGTGATTTGCACTTCCGACCAATCCAGAAATTGGGGGACAGCCGGAACTGTTGCATTGAGCCCATGTAGAACTGCTTTCTTCACCTTTGCTGGTTGAGATCCGAGGAAGGTGATATAAGTGTCTTTCTTGGTCGGAAATTTTTTCTTCCCTTCCGGCTTGGGGTTTGAAGCATCAGCTTCCTCCATGTCGGAATCTTCCTTGGTCTCTTTATCTTTTTCAGGATTCTTCTTTCCCTTCTTCCACTTAGCTTTGTAGCCAACGGTGTCATCTCTCTTGATGTCGTCATTGAAACGACACTCAGCGTTGGTGTGGGACGAGCCCCCATTGGCGTCTAGGTGATGGACACATGGGTTATTAGCAATGTCAGCCCAAGTGTAGGTTTTGCCTGGTTAATGGTCTCCTCTACCTTGAACTCTTGAAGTCCCACGGCCACGCCCGCGGCCTCCGACGCGTCCTCCTTGTCCTCCAGACCCAAAGTAGCAGTGACCACTATCGTTTCCGCGTTGGGTTTCTCTTCCGAGGTGTTCTTGCGCTTCTGAGCTTGTTGCTTTGGTTGTTTTGCCGACTGTGGCACAGCTAGGGCGTTGAGTAGTCCCTCAGCGTCATCGTCAGCATCCACATACTTGCTCGCTATTTCTATCATCTCTCCTAAATCGGTGACTTTGTCGCACTTCAAGCGATGACATAGTAAACCAATTGGGAGACCTGCAATGAAAGCTTCAATCGTAGTTTGGTCATTTACTCCTTCGTAGGAGTTCTTGGTGTCGATCCATCGTCCGAGGTAAACCTGGCAACTTTCTCTGGCTTTCTGGGTGCAACGCTGTAGGTCTCTGACCGTACAGGGCCTCTAGTATGTGCCTTCGAAATTCCGAAAGAACGCACTTTGCATGTCATACCAGTTGTGGATGGTGTTCTCCGGAAGTTCATTGAGCCATGATCGTGCCGTCTTCCGCAACATGAGTGGGAGATATCGGGTTGCGACCAGGCTATTTCCGCCTTTGGCGATGTAGCAAGCTTGGAAGAAATCCTGTAGCCAGGTATCTGGCCGAGCGATGTCGTCGTAGGCTTGGATATGTCTTGAGATAGCAAATCCTTTTGGGAATCTTGTGGCTCTTATACGTGGTCCGAAGCACTTTGGGCCCATGTATATATCATCGTTTTCATAGCGCCACGCCTCTATGTTGGAATTGATCCTATGGCTTGCATCGTTCGGGGATAGAGATCGTCCAGAGTGTCGACTATGGCTGCGGTGCCTTGTAGCCGGACTTCGGCTTCTACCACCACCTCCTCCACCTCGACGCCCTCCCTGGCCTCCTTGAGAGCCGTTGTGATGGCTACTTGGTGGAGATGATGGAGCAGCTAGGTTAGTTCCGACTGATCGCCGGCCTCCATCCGGAGCGTCATTATTCCGGTTTCGGGGAGGTCTTCATTATGACGAGCCCCCTGCTGGCTTGACTCGGCACGATGTCCGTCGTTCCCTCATCCGTCATGCCCACCATGGTGGGGCTCAGCCAGACAACTTGTATGTCTAGGGGGTGGCAATCTTTGTCTGTCCTCCTCCCGACGTTTCTCTTTGTCTTCTTCCCTGCTATCATTCGACTCTCGCCAGGGAGGATTTCTCGGATGCAGTGCAGCAATTGCGTCTTGCTCGGCGGCTGGAGCAACATTGCGCCAGTCGCGTGCAGTTTTGTGGTGCTGTCCTGATGATCCGGTTCTGGAGCAGTTGTCTTCCTGTCGGTCGGAACGGTGATGCTGTTCCGGAACACGCCGGGGCCTTATATCATTCCAGGCTGAGTCCGTGCGACATTGGTCGGATTTGGAGACCAGTTTTCTGATTCCGGATTTCGCAAACCTTTGTTGTTCCAGACCCTTGGTGAGTAGCTTGATGCCCAATCGAACCTGTTCTAGGCCTAGATTATTTGACAGGATATCCCGAGCTGTGACAGTGTTCTGTACCGGTGTTGGATACACCAGATCTCCTTTGCTGTCGAGACGAGGCATCCCTGGACTTCCCTCAAAGAGAACCTTTTGCACTTCTGGGAATTGACCGTCACGTGTGTGACGTTTCTGGTTTTTCTGATGCTACCGAGAGATGTACTTCTCTGCAGTTGCCATGCGTTTCTTCGCCTCCTCGATGTTTTTGGCTTCATGCAGGAGTTGTTGACGACGCGCTTCTAGGGCCTAGGCCCTTTCGTCCAGCTCTTCAGCAGTAAGTTTTGCAGCTGTAGGGATATATGTGGTTAATGCAGCATCGATAAATTTATGCGCACCTTCAGTGATCACGTGCCTATCCACCAACTCTTCTTTTTTAGGCTCGTCTGGGATAAGTGCTCCATCCGAGTCTTCCTCATATTCCTCGGCAATCACCTCCTCTGTCGGAGGATCTTTTGTCGGGGTCTTGTTCTTCTTCTTTGCCTTCTTGGCAGCGCCGGTAGCAAAGACGGCTTTGGGTCCGTTTCCCGGAGTCAAGCTCTGATCGGTACTTTCAGACATCTGGACTTCGGGATCATCTCCGACTTCCATGTCATTCTGCGCTTTGGGAGAGTGTTCCCTGGATCCTTCATCCATGGCTTCTCCTTCTTCTGCAGCCTTGGAGTTATACTCCTCTTCATATTCCGCGGAGAACTTTCGGAAATCTAGTAACGTCATCGATTTATCCGAGGATGCGAGTACGTCGGCGTTTGTTCCAATTGCCTCCAGCATAGAGTCGGTGTTTTCTCCAGCATCGGTAGAGCTGGATCCGGATCCCACATACCCGACAAAGTGCGACACGTGCTTCCTGAGGTACCTGCTGCTTTCACGATCATCTTCGTCGAAACTCTTGATGGCTTCGAGAATTGCATCTGTGCTTGAGTTTTGCATTATCATACGTCGCAGCGTGTACCCTAGGAAAGGCCTGTCTGTCCCGGCGTCATCAGAGCCGGAGTCAGTGTCATTGCTATGCTCCTTCTGGATTTCGACTTCGGCGGGTGGGTCGATTTGGGATTCGATCTCTCTAGGGAGATCGACTCCAGAATCGATCTGGACCGCTAGGTCTGCTTCAGGCTCGGATTTCTCCAGTATCTCCGCAATTGGTGCAGGCTGGGTGGGATTAGGGTTTTCTGAGATACGGAACTCTGCCGCCTCCACGGACAAAGGGGACCCAGAAGATTGTTCTGCCTCTATCACCACCGCTAGGGTGGGTGGGACAGGTTTAGCAAAGCCGATGTAAACATCGATCTCGCTGAAAGACATGATGGCGTAGGCAGTCACAGCCTCCTTAGCTGGAATCCAGTTCTCGTCGAGGACGATGAGAGGGACGTCGCTGGCTTAGAGGATGCGACCGACGGCGATGGTTTCGCCGATTCTGATTCTTGCAGATTCCACTCGGAACACAGATCCGAAGCTCACTTGCCCCACGGTGGGTGCCAACTGTCGTCGAATTGATGACAAGTACGCCATGAGGGGGTCCTCGAGGCGTGCAGAAGAGAGGGGTGTGAGACGTACGGTGTTCCGGGACGGTGAGCACACAAGTTTACCCAGGTTCGAATCCGTCGGCTTTGGACGGATCCTACTCCTGCTAGCAATCCAGTAATACGGCAGAGCCAGATATGGGTTAAAAGGGTTCACATGTGTGAGTTGAGATTGTAGCCTATTGAGGTGTTGCCCTAAAGGCTCTCCCTAGGACAGCTTATATAGATATCCGGCCTAGGGTTTACAGGAGAGATTTGTCCGGCTACGACTAAGAGTTGGTTACAAAGTACATCTTGAACTACAAGTAATACTATGGGCCTAAGTTGGTAAGTCTTCTGGGCCTTCCCGTAGCCGGACTGGACTCCGTCTTCTTCTCCCTGACTGGGCCACCCGTGAAGCAAAGCTCTAACCCAAAGTGGCCACCCTAGTCAGTGAGGAACTGTGAGGATACCCGGAAAGTATATCCCCAATAGATACCCGGGATGGAGGCCCTTCGAGTGCATCACGACGAAATGACCCAGAATGTCGAGCATCTATGATGTTTTTACGGCGTGTCATTAATAAAACATCATGAATCGTCCAGATTCTTATAGTGTACCAAGTTATCCAAACAACTAGTGGATTCCACTATTTCCTTCTTAATCTTGAGACTGATCATCATCATATGATGATGCATCAATAGAAGGAGGAGTAGTGGGTGGAGGAATTACCATGGAGGCTTTATCCTTGATACATGTGGGGTTGGTGACGACCTTGTCCTCATTTGGAGAGTAAAAGCGAGATGTCGGTGATGAGGTGGAAGAAGTAGTGGCCACTAGACATGTAGACATGGTGGCGCGCTTATTCTCATTGGGAGAGTCAAAGAGAGATGTTGGTGAAGAGGTTGTGGTAGTAGTAGCGGAGGAGGTGGCAATTGTGGCAATGTCGGCCACACCCACAATCTCTCCATCGTCATCTTCATCATCACTATCGTTCTCATTGTTCTCTTCATATTCTTCACGAGCCACCAACACATATTTTTGTGGCTCCTTCTTGTTTGGGAAGTTCTTGCTTCCGAAGTTCTTGTTTGGGACTTTCTTGACGAAGTTCTTGTTTGGAGTAGGCTTGAACTTTGATTTCAAAATGAGTCTTCCTCCATTATCTTCTCTCTTATCATACGGGCATTCGGCGATGAAGTGGTTGGATTCTCCACAATTGTAGCATGATCTCAACTTGGGTCTTGCACTAGTTGTGGTAGCTCTTGATGGATTGCCCTTTCCTTGATTCTTCGAAAACCTTCTAGATACTTATGCCAATTGCTCATGAAGAGAACACTTGATACCTTCGTCATCTCCTTTTATCATTCCCAAGGAGTCAACTTCTTCATAGGCATGAGCCTTGACCTTCAAAGCAAGAGTGGGGGAATCCATTCTTCGAGCCCGAGCAAGAGCATCATCGATGGTCTTGTTCATGATCCCAAGAGCCACAAACTCATTTAACACTTCATTGGAGGTCATGGCATATAAGTCCACCCTTGAGCAAATATTGTTGGCCATTTCCCTATGGAAGGGCAAGATGGCTTACATGAACTTGCGCTTGATCCACTTGTCATCCACATCCTTACTACCATGGTCAATCATTCTAATAGAAGGGGCCGTGACCCTTCGATATAGATCTTCGGGAGTCTCATCTTCCTTCCAACAAAGGAATCGGCTTCATAGCGCATTTCTTCAAACTTGGAGTTTTGAATGCTTTCATTGCCAAGATAGACTCATTGAAGAGCATTCCAAGCTTCCTTGGCAGTGTCATAAGCACGAATGTGAGTCATTTGCTCAGGAGTCAATGCATCTTGGAGAATGTCCATGGTGGTGGCATTGAGTTGAATGTTGATTTCCTTGATGGGTGTCATGTTGTAGATGTTGTGCGGATATAAGCCGAACTCCACCACCTTCCAAAGATGAACACTAGAACTTTTAAAGTGAGAGCACATGAGATATTGCCAATTGGCGAAATTAGATACATCAAGCTTAGGTGGTGGACCACGATGATTTATATGTGGCATTTGAAGAGGTGCATTATTATAGCTAGATGGTGGGGGCATATTTCCCATGGGATTGCTTTTAGCCTTGTTGCCATCCTCATCAATGGGAGATTCCTTGAGGGGATCTTCCATTGGTTTGGATCCACTTGATGGATTATCAATGGCGTCGGTAACCACAACTTCCTTTTTACCAAGATATAATTCAAGCAAGTCTTTCATTTCTTGTCGAAGCGTATCCATGGAAGCGAATAGCTCACTCTTAGTGATAGGGTTTACATCGGGAGTGGTTTCATTCCCCCTTGAGTCACTCATACTTCTCTTAGGCGGTTAAGCCAAAGAAGAGCTCCTTGCTCTGATACCAATTGAAAGATAGGTATAAGCGACTAGAGGGGGGGGGGGGGTGAATAGGCGCTACTCAATTTTTAACTACTTTTCAATTTGAGGCTTGACACAAAGTAGGTTCTCTAGATGTGCAACTAAATTATGGAACCTAAGTGACAAGTAAGCAAGCAAATAACAATAAGGAGTAAAGGATAGAAATCACCAAGAGGGGACACGAAGATGTTTTCCCAAAGTTCCTTCCTTTTGAAGGGAAGTACGTCTCCGTTAGAGGGGTGGGCGGTACTAAGACCACCAACGCCACTAAGGCCTCGCCCTATTCTCCCAAGAACCTGCCTTGCGGCAAGCACATGATCCACTATGCGGTGACCTTGAAGGTGGCGACTGAAACCTTGTACAAAACCTGGGGGCACTTCTCCACAACTGAATTGGAGGACCCCAAGACAACCTCGAAGCTCTTACACACGAGGATTAGCTATGGAGGGCGACTTCTTCAAGTTAGGGTTTCCTCAGACCCTAGAGTAACAACAACTTACACAAATGGTGGGGAAACACAAATCCCTTTGGTGGAAAGCTAGGACTAGGTCTCCTCCCTCAAATCCCCAAGGAGCAACAAGTTTGAGTGGCTAGAGAGAGAGATATAGGTAGTTGGAGCTCAACATCAACGGAGGAGAGAGAGTTGAAGCCACAACCTTCACTTGGAGAAGAAGGGGGTATGTGTACACCCCAGAAAAATAGCCATTGCAGCATCACTAACCTCGGAGTCTCTAGACTCCAGGGTTGGAGTCTCCGGGGGGTGGGGACGGAGTCTCCGGGGTTGGAGGCAGGACTCTGGTAAGAACTCTAGAGGGGTGTACTGGGAGCAAACTGAGCCACCCTAGAAACAAGGCCGGAGACAACCCTGGAGTCTCCGGGCACCAGCCCCGGAGTCTCCAGTGTCAAGGGCCGGAGTCTCCGGCATGACCGGAATCTCTGGGGAGTATGCAGGACTCCGAGTCCAGTTCCGGACTAGGACACCGAGAGATCGCCAGGGGGGCTAGAGTCTTGCTCGGAGACCTGGCCGGAGTCTCTGGTCCTAGACCTCCGAGTCTCCAGACCTAGGGGAGGCAGAACTCCAAGCTTCCAAAAGGCACCATTTCTTCATGAACATTTGAACCCTTCTCCTTCAAATACTAGAACACAGTCTTGTGCATTTATACGGATGTACCTGCAATGCTTAGCACATGGTAAAAACTATCTTGTGTTGACACCAAATATCAAAACATGATTAGGGCAGGAAATGCCCTTTCAACAGGAAAGGGTAGAAATGTGATTTGATGTTTTGCACAACATGCATAGAAAAGGAGGTTGTTTTGCAACCAAATGGTCACTAGGAATTGAAACCCTATTCAACTATGAATTTAAAAGATCTGAATGAGTTCAAAATTGAGGTTTGACCTAAGTCAAACTTGAATTCTAATTCAAATCCTACACTCATACAAGTCACAAGGATATAAACTGAAATATCACACAAATTTCAAATAACTAAATTCAAAAAATAATTACATGTAATATGAAATAAATTTGATCTTTATTCATTCACAACATGAGTACATGATAGAGTTAGAGCAGATACAAAACGGAAGAATGAAGCACGAAATACAAACTACAATAACCTAATCTAAACCTAGTTATCTATCTTCTTATCCTTGCTTCCACCTGAGCGTTTTCGAACCTATGAAACACAAATATCAAAGAAAAAGAAACGGTTAGAGTTAAAATTTTGGTTTTCCCTAAGGAAAAACCATTTGCTATAAAAATCCTATGATCAAGAGTCTAGGAACTAGTCCTTAACTCTGAGCTTGAGTATTAGAAACCAAAGAAACAAAGCAAAAAAGGGTGAAGTAAAATCTTCACAGTAAACAACCTTGAATCCAACATAGCAGATAATAGCTAAGATCATTGGCAGTTCATAGTGAATTGCTAAAACTTAATAGTAGACTCAAAACCTCTAGGTAGTCATCTACCCAGAATTTATAAATAGAACAAGTTGAAAAACTAAACGAATAGAAATGATAGGAATCTTAATACAAAACTTTAGACCAAAGAAAAACCCCAGGCTCTGGATTCTATCAATAACAAGTAAATCCCATAAATTTAAATCATAAGCTATGAAACATATAAACCAATAGAAGTAACAGTAACCATAATACAAGATCAAAGACCAAAGGATATACCTAGGCTTTAGATTCTGTGAAGAACCCAAGAACAATAGAAATTTCAAACATAATATATGAGAAAAGTAAACCAATCAACCTTCATAGTAAGTAATACTAAGAATAATCATGCAATTGTAATTTCAAGGGCTCATGGATGAAATACAAACAAAATCACTATTAATAAAAAATGAATATACACTTGTCATGTGCAAAACTAGAACATGACAAAAGATAAACTGACATGCCTGATTAGACAGATGTAGATACCAACCCATGCATATAAGAACAAAAGGCCCATATGTGATATTTGGCAAACACATATAGGTTAAAACAACATGGGCTTAACCACCCAAAAAATCCGTGCCACCTGCACATAGGTTAGCACACAAATACAATTTTACACATACTCAAGAAGGTGATTCACCTAAATGAATGCTTGAGGTGTCAATATCAAAGTGATTCCATAACACTATAAATAGTTGGGGATCTCACGCCCTAGAGCTCATAACTCACCACTCAAGGTTGGACCAAAAACACACTCTTAGAGTTTGGAGAGAGATCTAAGAGAGAGAAATGAAGAAAAGGAGGAAGAACTCAAGAACAGGAGGAGAAGGACCACAACAGCCACTGCAGATCTTCAGCAAGCACATTTTGGAAACTGCAAAGGTTGTTAGCTATAAACCCTAGAATATGAAGCATATAGTCCGTAGGAATCTAGATAGAGTGAACTAGGAATTGAATGCACCTAGTAAATTAGGAGGGATGCACATTGTTCATCTTCACTAAGTGAATAACACACCATGCACAACTGCACCCTAATACTAGCACAACCATAGCCACAAGCTAGAGGAAGAAGAAGAACAATAAACAACAAGTAACCAACCCAATAACATAACACTAATTCCCTCTCTCACTCCTCATCTCTAGATATAATCCTAATACATGCCTAAGGGTGAGAAGGGAGATACATAACAAGCATTCTAAATTAAACACCTGCATGAAAGAGGAAACAATTCTTAACCTAACATACTTACAGAATTAAACTCGATTCAAAAGCTCAAGTAATAGCACTGAACTAAAATAAGTACTACTAAATTACTCTGAGTAAAACACCTAGCTAGCAGTAAAAACATACTCTAACAAGAAAGAGCCAATGAACTAACACATTAGAAATGCTTAATATCAGTAGGTACTAACAACAAGCATAACAATATTGATCTTATAAATGAAATGATCAGTACCATATCACCTAAATTAGTATATGCAAGTACCAGTGGCTGTCACTTAATGAAATAAACACCTTTTTACTGAAGTGAAACTAATCAAATTTCAGTAAGCCTAAAAGATCTAATCCTAAGAATAGTCGACCATGTGAAATTCTAGAAACCAACTAACACCTAGAAAATCCTAGAAGCATCTAGAATCTACCCGAAACCCTAGAAAATGTCAATACAATAGCAATATTGAAGCACAAACCCTAGAATCAAGAAATTGTTTAGAACTAGAGGAAAAAGAGAAGGGAGAGAGTAATTACCTTTAGAAAGGGTGAGCCGAGCTCACGCTGACTGAGAAGAGGAAGAAGAATAATAGAGGCAGCGGCTGGTGGCATAGGGGAGTACCCTAGATGGGTGTCTCACCCTACACCTGCCAGAGTAGAGTAGAGATGCATTGTAGATGTGATAGAGTGCCATCTCAACGGCAAGAAGCATTGGAGTTGCGCTAGAGACAAGGGAGTTCATTCTTCGTCAAAAACCTAGTTAGGTTTAGGGTTACGAGCGGCCAGCAGAGAGAGCGGGGAACGAATCTAGTCGGTAGGATTGTAGAGCAAAGGCAGGGAGTGTTTTGAGCAGAAGGGCAGCGGCGGAGGAGGCCGGAGTGGCCAAAGGACATTGACAATGGCGTAGTCGCCTGCACGCATGCAGAGAGAGAGGCGTGTGGGAGTGGGCCGGTTGGGCCGGACCAGGTCCAGGGCTGGTTTTGACCCATAGGGTCTAACCAGTGGACCTAAGTGTAGAGGGGTATTTTGGTCATTTGACATTTACCCTTAAACCCAAATAAATCATAACTCACACATAAAAACTCAGAAAAAAAGTTTTGTGTGTAGGAAAATGCGAGGTATCCAAAACTATTTTTGTTGGATTTTTGCAAATACATTTATTTTTGTAATTTTTTTGTGGGAATAATTAATTTCCAGAATTTAAAATTCATAGAAAATTCCTTAATATTAGAAAAAATAAGGATAAATATGTAAAACCAAATTTTGTAATATTATGAAAATTCTAAAGTGAAATTCTTGATATTATCATGAAGATTTAAATAATAAATAAAATACTGAAGAAAATACAATAAAACCCTAAAAAGATTGAAGATCTCCATTAACAAAGAAATCAAAACAGTTAAATTCAAACACAACACACGAAGGGTTTGTATTGCATATATTTGCAATAGAGCATCACATATTTGTATCCGAGGTGTTGTCTTTACCAAACAATGACTGCGAATTCTAGAAACCGAGGTCCAAGGTCAGGTGAAGCATTTGAACTGCACTATCTCGCAGTTACTAAGCAAGTTCATTCTTGCATCACCTTTGTGAGATCGATCTTTCAACCCAGTTGCAAGTGAAGTCTTAAATGTCCTTTGGCTTATGATAAAAAGTGTTTTCAAAACATTATTATTACAACCATTTAAATGCAATACCATTTTTGGAATGAAATAAATAAATCGTTGGCGATGGAATCATGGATATATACATGGTTGAAATATGATGTGGTGGAGATTCCATTGTACCGGAAAAGTTAGGATTAATAAGAACAACAATCAGCCATTCTTTCTCCGTACAATACCGCGCTAAACACAGATCTTGTTATGGGACAAGCGAGTCATAAGTACCTTTTTGCTTTTGTCTATCCTTGGTTTACAAACTGACTAGATGTACGAGGATAGAAGAAAGGAAAAAGGTACTTATGACTCGCTTGTCCCATAACAAGATCTGTGTTTAGCGCGGTATTGTACGGAGAAAGAATGGCTGATTGTTGTTGTTATTAATCCTAACTTTCCCGGTACAATGGAATCTCCACCACATCATATTTCAACCATGTATATATCCATGATTCCATCGCCAACGATTTATTTATTCCATTCCAAAAATGGTATTGCGTTTAAATGCTTGTAATAATAATGTTTTGAAAACATTTTTGATCATAAGCCAAAGGACATTTAAGACTTCACTTGCAACTGGGTTGAAAGATCGATCTCACAAAGGTGATGCAAGAATGAACTTGCCTGGTAACTGTGAGATAGTGTAGTTCAAATGCTTTACTTGACCCTAGACCTCGGTTTCTAGAATTCGCAGTCATTGTTTGATAAAGACAACACCTCGGATACAAATATGTGATGCTCTATTGCAAATATATGCAATACAAACCCTTCGTCTGTTGTGTTTGAATTTAACTGTTTGATTTCTTTGTTAATGGAGATCTTGCGTCTTAGCCTGTATCTGTGGGTGGGAGCCTATATCTTGCGTCTTAGCCTGTATCTTTTTCCTTGCGTCTAGATACAGGCTCCTACCGTAATTCTTTACAATGGGTGGGTAGCGGGGTCATGGAGGGGGAGCCAGTATGACTCGATGAAACTTGGTAACAAGACCCCATACATGAGGAAGTATGGAAAGAGTAATAAGGAAAACCAAAGAACTCCTACAAAGGAGTAAATGACCAAACCATAATTGAAGCTTTCATCGCAGGGCTCCTAGTCGGACTGTTGTGCCACCAACTGACGCGTGATAAGGTTACCAATTTGAGCGAAATGATAGAGCCGCCAAGCAAATATGCTGATGCCGATGATGATTCGCAAGGCCTGTTGAACGGCCTGGCTATGCCAAACTCGTCAAAATATCCGCAGCAACAACAATCACAAAAGCGCAAGAACACCTTTGAGGATAAGCCCAACCTGGAAAATGCAGTTGTTAACGCAACTTTCAAGTCATGGAGGGCACGAAAGCGATCGGGGACGAGGCTACGGAGCTTCCTGGGTCCTGGGCATAGCGATCAACAGCTCGGTACGACCTACTCATGGGCTGGTATTGCCAATAGCCCATGTGTACATCATCGAGACGCGAACGTGGGCTCTTCCCACACAAATGCTCGGTGTCGTTTTAACGACAACATCAAGAAACACGAAAACGCTGGCTATAGGTCCAAGCGAAGAAAAGGAAATAAAACTCCGATAAGGAAAAATAGACCATGGAAGATTCTGACATGGAAGAGGCATATACTGCTAACCCTAAGTCTAATGGTAAGAAAACTTAACCAACCAAGAAAGGCACTTATGTCTACTTCCTTGGATCTCATCCTGCTAAAGTCAAGTAAGCAGTTATGCATGAGCTCAACGCATCTGTTCTGGCTGTCCCCCAATATCTGGACTGGTCGGAAGTGAAGATCACCTTTGACCGAAGAGAACATCTTCCTAAGACTCACATGCGAGGAAAGTATGCTCTAGTCGTCAATCAACTTGTTGATAGCTATGAGTTCTCCAAAACACTCATTGATGGTGGCAGCAACATCAACATCCTCTACATCAAAACGTTACACCGCATGAAGATATCAGAAACCTAGCTGAGCTATAGTAGTGTGGTTTCCATGGCATAGTCCTAGGGAGACTGGCCAACTCTTTGGGCGTGATTGCTCTTAACATTACTTTTAGAACCCAGGAAAATTACCGGACTGAACTACTATCTTTTGAGGTGGTACCGTTCAAGAGCACATATCACTCCATCTTTGGGCGTCCATCATACTAGCAATTCATGGCTCGCCCCTGTTACATATACAACATGATGAAGCTTTCGGGTCCCCGCAGCGTCATCACAATCCGGGGAAGCCCGAAGAAAGCGCGGGAGTGCAAAGATGGAGTTGCCGCCTTTGTCGAAGCTGTGCTACACGCCGAGGAGTACCAGGAGATCAAGAAAAACACCGACCTGTCCGAGATGCGAGCTATGAAGAAGGAGGTACTAAATCCGACTCTAGAATTCAAGGCATTATAAGAGACAAAGACAACACACTGAAGGACGATGACCCCTCCAAGGTGATGCAGATAGGCGTAGGCTTAGATCACGCATAGGAAAGTGCGCTCGTCGAGTTCCTCAAAGCTAATAAAGATATATTCACATGAAAATCTTCTGACATGATCGGAGTACTTGGGGAAATTTCTGTGCACTCTCTTAATGTGTATCCTGATGCTAGACCCGTCAAACAATCCTTACGATGTTTAGGTGACGAAAAATGCAAAGCTATAGCCATTGAATTAGCCCGACAAGAACTACTCGGATTTATTGAAGAAGCCATCCACACTAAGTGGGTGGCTAACCCGGGATTGTTTGTTTGCGGTACCAAACTTCCCGGGCGAGTGCATCCCGGTACCTGAGTTGTCATAAATCTTGCAGAGGGGCTGTAGTAGAATCACCAATTGTCCAGAAGGGCCAAATGGGGGTGAATACAAATCTAATGGCCAAATTGTTGTTTGAACTAGACAAAAAACGGTTGAACTCAAATACCGCCGTTAGGCCAACTCTTCTTGGCCCTCCCTATCAGTATTCCCCGTTATCTTTCGCGGTTGTGGACTAGTTTACCCCTGCGTGGACAAGATCCCTGAGTGGACTAGATCTATTTCTTCGCTCTACTCTGCTCTTCTCCCCTGCTCCCCTCCCCGTAACATTTTCTCAGCTCCGGCTGCTCATCTCAGATCAGAGCTCGCACTTGCTCTAATTTGCGTCTCTGCCATGTCCGGTCAACCTCCCATGCCCCTAATCGAAGCTCGTAGCCATGGCCATCGCATCGTCCGCCGTATCAGAGCTTCGCATCCCTAGAATAATATCTTGACTCTAGCTAGTCCTTATCGCACGGCGGAGTGTGTCCCGTTGGGCGATCCTGGCTGGCGACCGGCCTCAGGCAATTGCGTGCTGCCGCGCACCCCAGGCATGGTAGCCCTGGCACAGAAGTTCGACGACCATGCTCTCATGGCCACCATGTTGGGCGTCCGTCCCACCGTGTCACCGACAGAGTTGCTGTCGGCTTTCAGGTCTCGTTTTGGGATCAGACGAAATGAGGTCAAGATTGAGGTATGCATGCCGCCATTTGATTTTTCGTCCGAATCAAGCACAGCTCAGACACCGAGCGTGTTCTTCATTCTTCCCGTTCTTTCGAGTGATACAGGGAGAAAATGAGCTTCATGCGTTGGCATCATGCCTGTGGGTGGGACGATCGCTTGGGGCATCTTTGTTTCTTCTCCAAACTTGGCTTTGATGGCCTCCCATTGGATGCTTGGTAGCCGGAGGCCCTCAAGCAGGTTGTTAGTAGCCTTGGCGGCGAGCTAGTGGAATCGTGCCACCGAGCGACAGATGGGTCATCGAGGTAAAGGCGTGGCTAAAAGATCCTGATGCCATTCCTAAGATGTACGAGGTGCAGATTCCAAGCAGGGCAGGGCGACAGCTTTGCTGTAAGCACCCGGTCATCATCCACCTGGAGGAGGTTCTGGAATTGGTACATGGCATTTAGGGCCCCAAAGAGGCTGCCAGAAAACGTCCTCGTCGCCTGCAGTGTTGGCCTGGAAGGATCGATGGCACGGGACCACCACCGTTTCGCGACGGCTCACACAGTTTTGGTGGGGGAACTGGGCTTGGACAAGCTGGTGGTTTTGATTTCCCTCGAGTGAAGCAGAGCTCTAGTGAATTGCCGTGGTATGTGTGGCTAATGAATTTGTAGTATGGAGAGCGTAGCAGGAAGTTAGCATCGACTAAAAATGTGTAATAGTTTGAATCGATGTAGTACGTGTGGGTAATGAATTTGAAGTAGTATGTGTGTGTAATAGTTTGAATCGATGTAGTATGTGTGGGTAATGAATTTGATGTAGTGTGTGTGTGTAATAGTTTGAATTGATGTAGTTGAACATCGTGCTTTATAATTTCTATGAATAACCAAGGACAACCTCATGAAAAGAGGGTGGTTTGGCAATACGCAATGTCAATTCTGTGGTGCTAGGAAAATGTAGTCCATCTCCTCATCAAGTAAAAGGTAGCTATATTTGTAACACGTTGAACTGCAGGACCATTTTGCAGACAACACAAGACAAAGGAAAAATGGTTTACATCATAGACAGCAGACGCAAAATCTGTAGTCTGGGATAAAAAAATGCCAGTTAACTGGATTTAACCATGACTAGTAATTGAAAGAAATAGATACTTGATAGTATTTGCTTACAACAATAGTACTTCCATACAAAAGGGTCTTATACCTGCACAAAAGTGGGCTAAACTTCCTACTAGTTTATAGAACAATTTGTTAGCATTTCATCTACAAAAGCCATTCTTTAGTCTAAACTTAATTATTCTACACTGAAGAAACTACAGATCTCCACCAGAAAAGTTGGTTGGCCTATTGCCTTGAGAGGACATAAGTTCTTTGATCATTTAACCCAAACTGATCTATTGCCTTCCCGCCAAACTATAAGAAATCTACATCGTTCATGCACGACCGATTTGCGTGCCCCAGTCCCGGTTCAGTTGGACCATCCACGCCGCTGCAACGATTTCTTCAAAACTGAAATTCGACATCTTCTTCTTGGGATCATAGGTCCATGTGAACTGGAACCTGAATTCTAGCGCTGAGCCGATGCCCGCCGTTGGCTCCGGCTGTCGAACAATCCAGCATGCTGAGTGTAGACGCTCGGTCGCCGCCACGGTACGACCACCGATGGTGCGTTGGATGGAGCGTCTTTGCCGCAAACGGCATGTTCCGAGCCTCCCCCACTATGGTAAGGTAGTCCGCACCGGAGCATGGACGCGAGAGTTCCTAGACCTTGGCGCTGCCCTGTTCTAGGGTGTGTACCCTCGGCGGCATGCTCTTGTGAACGATTTGATACGTAGCTTGTCCCCCTGCCTAGAGCATGCCGTAATGCCACCGCGCGATTTCTCCACATCGCTCTCTTGGCCCTGCTTGCCGCATCCGGCGCTGATGACGCCCGCGCCGCTGCCGCGGCCGATTCGGCACATTCGGCGAAAGCATCCGCCTGACAGGGCAATGGGAGACCAGCCTTGAAATAGAGCTTCATGGCCTGCCTTAGAGGGGCTAAATACCCCAGTTTGGGTGCCTGTCGCGGCGGCGGTGGCTGCTTAGGCGGGGCCGTGCTACCCTAGGTGGTGCAGCGCAAAGGAGCTGCGCATGGTGAACTGTGGTTTATCGGAGAGGGGGAGTGAAAGAATGACAGTAGGTTTGTACTACAGGCACGTGTGAAAATAACCATCTCCCATTTCCTTAGAGGGTTCGACACTCGTTGCATTAACCGCTCAATCTTTATTTCCCTTCTCAGCATAAAAGTGCGAACGTATTAAAAAGATTGGTCGTGGCTATCCACCTCATCGGGCAATGTACCAGGACATGTAGGAGACCAGGTTTGATTTTAGAAATGTTGATGACTGTGCCCTTATGTTTATACGATATTATTTCTATGCCACTATATACCGTCGAATTGTAGCAACACCATCAGAAACAGGGGATAACGACGTGGCGTGTTTTCGTTTTTTAAAGAGCAATAGAAACAGGGGATGACAACGTGGCATGTTTTCTGACTGGAGGGCCCGCCTCCTCCACCTTCGACGACGCGCATCCCAGGTTCGAGGGCTGGTGCCGCCCACCAACACATTATTGTGCAATTTTCCATGTGGAACCTGAATTCCGGTGCTGAGCTGATGTCCGCCGCCGGCTTCGGTTGTCGAACACAGAGAATTCTGAAAGAAGATACTAAAAAAATACTTCAATTCTGAAAGTACTAAAATTAAATACATTACAATTTTGTCTGAAAGGTAATACGCATGCTGCTGATCGAAATAATATAAATACAGTACAAATTTCTACTTTGAAAAATAGACCTGAAAATGCTAGCAAATAATCTAGGATGAATATAAGATTCATTCTCCCCTATATTTTTCGTGGTCGTCAGCTCCCGCGTGCTGCAACACATGTTCAGAGAACTCTCCGTCTGCAATGTGCTGCCAGTATCTCATCCAGAGGGTAAGGCCCCGGTGTATGTTCCAGACTTAAGCCATACGTCATTGTTGGTTCCTCTTCATAGGCTTGAACCTCATGATCGTACAGTCTGATATAATTCTTGTAGTATATGCAACCGAGTTTGACTGTGGGGTGTAACCTGGTGTCAATGGAGATAAACCGATGGTAATAAACGAAGAGGGCATGACTTCCAATGTCACCGACAACCTCGAGAGAGCGGTTTTCCGTGTCCACCCGGTACAACACTGGTTCCCCTTTGGCGAAATCCCTGTTCAACACAAGAAGCAGATCACCATCTGGCTCAACTAGGTAAAATCTGTAGCCTCCGCGTACCTGTTCAAAGACTGGGGCTGAAATTATTTTGGCCATCGTGACAGTGCTCGCGTGCTGCTCTAATTGGATGTTGGTCGACATGATGTCTCCATTCTCAAGTAATGCATATACTTCCTCTCGGAATGCCGGCATGCAGACCATAAACGTATCAGGAGGTGGCGAATACAATCCTTCTCCAAATGATTCATTGATTTGCCCCATTGGGGTGCTCTCATCGGCCCATGCAATATGACCTGGATAATCTGTGCAAATGAACACCATCGTCGGGGACTTCGTCATGATGACATATTGCAGAAGATCAGACGGTATGTGTGCTTGAAACTCGGTGTTAGACTTATGAGTGATTGGGTTCAGAAGCTGAATCTGGTACGGCTCCACCCTCTGAGCAAGCACGATGATGCCATGAGAAACACCGACGAAGTAGAATCTTTTGGAAGAAGAGGGCATCAGTTAGCACTAAGATGTTTACGATGGAAAATACAAATAAATGAATGTTATATATATATCGGATGTGAATGTGAACTTGCGATGGACGTCCATTAGATTCGTCCTGAAGCAACGACCAGTGGTGAGGTTGAGGAAGGTGAAGTCGCCAATGTCTGGAAGTGTGTGATCTATCATGATCCAGTTGTTCAGATTGAATTCAGGCACCTTTAAAGTGCAGCGCCAATCGGTGCAGATCCAGACAAGCAGCATAGGTGTCTACATACTCCTCTTTCTCCAGCAAGTAGTCGACGATCTTGTGAAGTGGGTCGACCGGGAGATCGGACCAGTTCCTCTTCATCCGGCTACTGGCCATGGCTTACGTGCGGGAATGTTTTGATCGAGGAAGAAAGAAGAACTACCACTGCGAGGAGAAGAAGAAGAGGATAACAGATGGGGGAGATGAAGCGGAACTGCCACTACGAGGAGACGAGGAGACGAGGGAGAAGAAGCGGAACTGCCACTTCAAGTTTGGATCAACGGGCTTTTTTCGGAACTAGCGCGTGAACTAGCCATGCACTTCATGCAAGTTTTGATCTAACAGACTGACATGTGGGACCGACTAAAAAATTCCGTAAAGTGCTACCATGCATAGTTTGCTGACAGGTGGCATGTTTTCTGACTGGCGGGCCCGCCTCCTCCACCTTCGATGGCGCGTGTCCCAGCTCGAGGGCTAGTGCCACCAACCAACACATTATTGTGCAATTTTCCATGTTTTGTCGCAACTAGCTCCGCTCCGCTCCGCTCCTCTACTCCTGCCGCCACCACTCCGTTCAGTCATGCACCGCTCTCGTCGTCCCCTTGGGCCGTCATCCTCCCGCCCTCCCCTCCCTGCCATCCCCTCACGTCCCCTCCCCTCCCCTCCCTGTCCTGTCTCCTTACTGCCGTCCATCGCCCAGGCGTGTCTGGAAACGAAAACCGAGAGTCGGCCGATGGGTTAGGCGCCCAACGATGCTAGTGATCCGGATCCCGCTCGGAGATGGATCCTGCGAGGCTTGAGAACACGAAGATGGGTCCTGCGTGGCTGGAGAGCACGGAATCTCCTTCAAGTCTGGAGAGCACATAGGAGAATTAAACAGGGGAAGAGGAAGCGGGGTGTAGAGCTTTGGAGGTATGGATCCCGGAGAAGGTGCTGTGCGTCCACATTGAAGGGTAAGAACTGTGATTCCTTTTCTACATACCCCAATTAGCGTTTCTAGTCCCGTGGTGATGGCAATGATATGTGTTGGTAACCGCAGGACGTCTGTACAGCTTGTCCTTGAGCATGATGCTTTGTCAAGCGAGCATGAAGACACTGAAATGTGTGGCGGTGCGGATGATGATGAGAAAGAATATCCAGACGCGGCTGCTGACCCTGATAGGATGGAGAATAGGGAATATTTGGTTGATTCGAACTTTGAGCCTGACTATAGGACTGATGAGGAAGAGGAATGTGAAGATGTGGAAATGGGATGTAGATACAACGACGAAGACGAGGACATGCCAGTGATACACTTTGATAGGGACAATCCTACAATTGATGAGGGGACTGTCTTTGAGAATGTGGAGGACTTCAGATATGTAGTTGCAACCTATGCAATCAGAGTTGGGTTCGAATTTATCATTGAAAAGAGCGACCAAAAGAGATTTAGGGTGCATTGTAGGGAAAGTAATGTGTGTAAATGGAGATTACATGCATCTCCAATGCGGGGTGGACACCCATTTCAGGTTGCAATAGCTACATTTAGTTTCAGTCTTTCTCATATTTATTCTGCTGATAACTAGCTCTGAATTATTTGGATTCTTATCGAATGAAGATCAAAGTAAACATGAAGAAACACAACTGCTCTAATACTTCTTTAAGTGATAAAATTAGACCTGCGACTACCAAGTGGATTGCTGCTACTGTACTTGACTAGGTGAGGCAGGATCATAACATTGGACCTGGTGAACTCAGAGCAAAGATTAGCAAAAAGTTTAACGTTTTGATTCCTTACCACCGAGTCTTTGATGGGAAGGAGATGTCTCTAGACTTCATTCAAGGCAAGTGGAATGACAATTTTCACATTTTGTATAGTTTCAAAGCTCAGGTAGAGAAAACATCACCTGGTAGTGTTGTTGACATCGATTACAAGGTTGTGAAAGGAAGAGAAAAGGTCTCGAGGGGGGTCAGGTATAAGCAGGCAGATAAGATATGCTTCAGTAGATGTTTTGTTTGCTTGAAGGCATGCTGGAAGGGGTTCCTAGACGGCTACAGGCCATACTTGGCAATAGGCGCAACTTCTTTAACAGGGAAGTTCAGGGGACATGTTGCTTCTACTTGTGCTTTGGACGCGCATAATTGGCTTCTACCCGTAGCTTATGCTTTTCTTTAGGGTGAATCAAATGAAAGCTGGACATGGTTCATGCAGAGACTATGGGCAGTAATTGGTCACCCTGAAGGCTTGGTAATGCACACCGGTGCATGCAAGGGTCTTGAGAATGCTGTTGATGCTGTGTTTCCTGTGGTTGAGCATAGGGAATGCATGCGGCACCTTGCTACTAACTTCATGAAGAACTTCAAAGGAAAGATGTTTGAAGAGGACTTGTGGCGATCATCATACACATACACCCTAAGCACGCATGCTACTTACTTGCAGAACATGTATGTAGTGCCAAAGGTGAAAAAATACCTTGAAGAACATCACACCAAGCTATGTGCCAGAAGCAAGTTTGGTGAGTTAAGCAAGGTTGATTTTGTTTGCAATAATTTGGCAGAGAGTTTCAATGATAAGATTTTGGGCATGAAGACACTTGGAATTGTTATTTTGTTGGATGCAATAAGATAGTGCATGATGGTGAAGATAGATTTAAGGCAAATAATTTGTGCAAGAAATTTTTTAGGCCATAAAGTAGTTCCAAAGGTGGTTATGTTACTAAATGCAAGAACCAGGGCAATGAGAACGATAAAGATGTGGATGGTCAGAAGTTCCCTAACATTGGCTGAGGTTTATCCAGAATATAAGCGTGGAAGTGAATGAAGGTACACTGTAGACATTGGAAACAAGACTTGTTCATGCAGGCAGTGGCAGATTACTGGTCTGCTATGTCACCATGCAATTTACTTCATCTTAAAGCTTAGAGGTAGCGGAGCTGAAATAGAGAACTATGTTGACAACTATTTCTCCGTGGACAAGTTTGCTACAACTTATGCAGAAAATGTACCACCTATGGCTGATGAAAATGATGGGAGATTATCGATCGAGGGTTCAAACTTCAACCCCCAGTTCTTAGGAGGCCACCTAGGAGGCCTAGAAAGCTAAGGATTGAAGCCTCCACTGATAAAGGTTCAAGGCTGGGAGCTAGGAAAAGGAAATACAAACGTTGTGACGGATTCTGCCATATCAAGAGGTTGTGCAAAAACCCAGTTACATATGATCGTGTCCCTGTTCACACCCCGGTGCCAGAAAATGAGGCTTCTTAGCCAGAACTGGAGGAAGAGCAGCGTGAAGACAAAGAACTTGAGAAAGTGCAGCAGGTGGAGGAAAACGGTGATGAGCACTCGGAGGAAAACGTACGTAAGCAGTCAATTTATGAAGAAGTGGAGGTGCCGGCGAGAAAAGGGTGTGAAAAGAAACAAAAGGGTAAGCGGAACAGGGAGGAAAGGGCAAATAATGGAGGTGTACTAGAATATAAAGAAGTTGTAGGGGTGATTGAGGATGTTCTTGAGGATCTTTCGGCTAACTGCAGGAGAAATAAGAAATCCCTGCCAATTTCATCTTTGTACGATTCTCTAGATGAAAGGTAAGCTTAAAAATTGTTTTATTTACCATTTTATCATTTTTTATCCTCATCAACTGTTGCTTATTGCAGCATGGGCTAGCAGACTAATAAGAGGAGCAGAAAGATGCGGGCACAGTAACGTCGTATGTTGAATTATATCATTGAAACTAAACTAGTCGTGTCGTCTTTATTTATATCTGGCGCATGCAAAGTGTCTATGATGGGGTCATGTGGACCAGATTACAATTTTTTAAATATTATTACATTAATTGTTTACCTACGTATGGACGCTGCTACTAGTTCCCATCTCCCTTGGATTCCCATCTCCTCTGGCGCACTCCAGAATTATGGTTGTGCCATCAAGTTGCAGAGTCAGCGTATTGTCCCATCAGATGTTAACACAATGACTTTGTTTGTTCAGAATTTGACGACTTTTGATTACTTTGAAATACAGAGAAACCTAAAACATGTATCTAGACATGTTTTGGATATATAGATACATTTAAATATCCAAAAAAACTAAGTCAGTTATATCTGGACATGAGTAGTACACTATTGCAACACGCTCGATCCCTTCTCCTCTCGCGCACTCCAAATTATGGTTGTGCCATCAAGTGCTGGGAGCAGAGTCGGCGTATTGTCCCATCCGATATACCAGGAACGCGCGAACTTTATTTTCAGGTTCGGACAAGTTTCGACTAGATTCAAAGACAAAGACAACTAAAACATGGCCAACATATATAGATTATGATGATAATCGGCTATGACTCAAGTGATCCAGATCTAAAGAGGGCATTAAGATACCGTACATAGATTTAATTTATGCTTAAGTGGCCCTAATCGACTATGATGCTCCCACAGTCTCCATCATCGACGACGTTGTCCGCGTTGCCGCCAGCCTCCTCCGTGTCGGAATCGATGCCGACGTTCCCGATAGCGTTCCTCCTCCTCATGGATTCTTCACAGCGCGCCACATTGATAACGGTGGAGGTCGTACGCCCAGGCACTGCCCAGAAGCACTGCCTCCCTTCGGGGTTGCGTAGATCCGGGTGGATCTCCCGCCAGTGGGTTTCGCACAGCTCAACCAACGCAGCACGCTACTTCTTGTATAGCTTTCGCCAGTACGCGCTCATGCGCGAGTACCGTGTCATTGCCCTCTTCCGCTCCGGCAGCTGGCAGCAGCGCTCCTCGATCTGCCTCGCCAAAGCGTTGTCGTGCAAGTGCGGCGTGACAGGAACCCCGACGTAGCTGAGCACGAAGCCAGCCGGAAGCCTCGCGAACGGCGGCGCGAGTATGTCGTAGTGGGCGAACATTTGAGCCTTGTGCAACCTTAGTTTGGGCCTCTCCCTCTCCATGGAGATGAAGGAACACGATCTGAGCTTTGGCCCTGAGGTTAAGGGGATAAGGGCAAGGACGTAGGCCCAGCGTGGTTGCCACTGCCAATCAATTCGCGGAACAGACTTCTTGCGGATCGCCCTCACGAAGGACATCCTTATCGTCCACGCACCCCGATCCAACGACACCTAACAATCGGGGGTCGGGTCTTCTAGAAGCACGGAGCGGTTGCTAGATAGCTCTGCGTCCCGATTGCTTGTGGCCAACATCTGTCGTTGAAAATAATACACATTTCAATGACAATGGTGGATCCATATGCGGTTAATGAAAATAACACACATGCAATGACTCTAGTTGTTGTTAGTAAAAAGAACACACATTCTCTTCACTGGTGGATCCATATGTGGTATGTAAAGAGAACACACATGCAATGACACTAGTGAATCCATGTGTGGTCTATGAAAAGAATAGTCATGAAATGACTCTAGATGTGGTTAATGAATTAATACACATTTCGTTGACAATGGTGGTTCCATATGTGGTTTGTTAAAAGAACACACACGCAATGACTCTAGTTGTGGTTAATGAGAAGAACACACATGCAATGACACTAGTGGATCCATATGTGGTTAATGAAAATAACACACGTGCAATGACTCTAGTTGTTGTTAATAAAAAGAACACACATAAATTGACACTTGTGGATCCATATGTGGTATGTGAAGAGAACACATGCAATGAAACTGGTGGATCCATATGTGGTCTGTGAAAAGAATAGTCATGAAATGACTGTTGATGTGGTTAATGAAAGAATACACATTTCAATGACAATGGTGGTTCCATATGAGATTTGTGAAAAGAACACACATGCAAGGACTCTAGCTGTGGTTACTGAGAAGAACACACATGCAATGACACTGGTGGATCTATATGTGGTTAATGAAAATAACACACATGCAATGACTCTAGTTGTTAATAAAAAGAACACACATGCAATGACACTGGTGGATCCATATGTGGTATATGAAGAGAACACACATGCAATGACACTGGTGGATCCATATGTGGTCTGTGAAAAGAATAGACATGAAATCACTCTAGATGTGGTTAATGAAAGAAAACACATATCAATGACATTGGTGGTTCCATATGTGGTTTGTGAAAAGAACACACGTGCAATAATTCAAGCTATAGTTAATGAGAAGAACACACATGCAATGACACTGGTGGGTCCATAGGTGGATTGTGAAAAGAACACACATGCAATGACACTGGTGGATCCATATGTGGTCTCTGAAAAGAATACACATGCAATGACACTGGTGGATCCATATGTGGTATGTGAAAAGAATAGTCATGAAATGACTATTGATGTGGCTAATGAAAGAATAAACATTTCAATGACAATGGTGGTTCCATATGTGGTTTGTGAAAGAACACACATGCAATAACTCTACTTGTGGTTAATGAGAAGAACACACATACAATGACACTGGTGGATCCATATGTGGTTAATGAAAATATCACACATGCAATGACTCTAGTTGTTGTTAATAAAAAGAACACACATGCAATGACACTGGTGGATCCATATGTGGTATGTGAAAAGAATAGACATGCAATGACACTGGTGGATCCATATGTGGTCTGTGAAAAGAACAGTCATAAAATGACTCCAGATGTGGTTAATGAAAGAATACACATTTCAATGACAATGGTGGTTCCATATGTGGTTTGTGAAAAGAACACACATGCAATGACTCTAGTTGTGGTTAATGAGAAGAACACACATGTAATGACACTAGTGGATCCATATGTGGTTAATGAAAATAACACGCATGCAATGACTCTAGTTGTTGTTAATAAAAAGAACACACATACAATGCCACTTGTGGATCCATATGTGGTCTCTGGAAAGAATACACATGCAATGACAGTGGTGGATCCATATGTGGTCTATGAAAAGAATAGTCATGAAATGACTATAGATGTGGTTAATGAAAGAATACACATTTTAATGACAATGGTGGTTCCATATGTGGTTTGTGAAAAGAACAAACATGCAATGACTCTAGCTATGGTTAATGAGAAGAATAGACATACAATGACACTTGTGGATCCATATGTGGTTAATGAAAATAACACACATGCAATGACTCTAGTTGTTGTTTGTAAAAATAACACACATGAATTGACACTGGTGGATACATATGTGGTCTGTGAAAAGAATAGACATGCAATGACACTAGTGGATCCATATGTGGTCTATGAAAAGAATAGTCATGAAATGACTCCGGATGTGGTTAATGAAAGAATACGCATTTCAACGACAATGGTGGTTCCGTATGTGGTTTGTGAAAAGAACACACATGCAATGACTCTAGCCGTGGTTAATGAGAAGAACTCATATTCAATGACACTGGTGGATCCATATGTGGTTAATGAAAATAACACACGCAATGACTCTAGTTGATGTAAATAAAAGAAAAAACATGCAATGACACTGGTGGATCCATATGAGGTCTCTTGAAAGAATACACATGCAATGACACTGGTGGATCCATATGTTGTGTATGAAAAGAAAACACATGAAATGACTCAAGATATGGTTAATGAAAGAATACACATTTCAATGACAATGGTGGTTCCATATGTGGTTTGTGAAAAGAACACACATGCAATGACTCTAGCTAGGGTTAATGAGAAGAACACACATGCAATGACACTGGTGGGTCCATAGGTGGATTTTGAAAAGAACACACATGCAATGAACTCTGGTGGATCCATATGTGGTCTGTGAAGAGAGTACACATGCAGTGCCACTGGTGGGTCCATATGCTGTCTTTGAAAAGAATATACATGAAATGACTCTAGATGTGGTTAATGAAAGAATACACATTTCAATGAAATGGTGGTTCCATATGTGGTTTGTGAAAATCACAGACATGCAATGACTCTAGCTGTGGTTAATGAAAGGAACACACATGCAACGACTCTAGTGGATTCATAGGTGGATTATCAAAAGAACACACATGCAATGACACTGGTGGATCCATATGTGGTCTATGAAAAGAATAGACATGAAATTAGTCTAGATGTGGTTAATGAAAGAATACACACTTCAATGACAATGGTGGTTCCATATATGGTTTGTGAAAATAACACACATCCAGTGACTCTAGATGTGGTTAATGAGAAGATCACACATGCAATGACACTCCTGGGCCCTTAGGTGGATTGTGAAAATAACACACATGCACTGAACCCTGGTGGATCCATATGCAATGACACTCGTGGATCCATGTGTGGTCTCTGAAAAGAACACACATTTCAATGACAATGGTGGTTCCATATGTGGTTTGTTAAAAGAACACACATCCAGTGACTCTAGCTGTGGTTAATGAGAAGAACACACATGCAATGACACTGGTGGATCAATATGTGGTTAATGAAAATAACACACATGCAATGACTCTAGTTGTTGTTAATGAGAAGAACACACATGCAATGACACCAGTGGATCCATATGTGGTCCCTGAAAAGAATACACATGCAATGACACTGGTGGATCCATGTGTGGTCTATGAAAAGAATAGTCATGAAATGACTCCAGATGTGGTTAATGAAAAGAACACACATTTCAATGACAATGGTGGTGCCATATGTGGTTTGTGAAAAGAACACACATGCAATGACTCTAGCTATGGTTAATGAGAAGAACACACATGCAAT
Source organism: Avena eriantha (assembly GCA_910589775.1). Classification (NCBI taxonomy): domain Eukaryota; kingdom Viridiplantae; phylum Streptophyta; class Magnoliopsida; order Poales; family Poaceae; genus Avena; species Avena eriantha. The sequence continues at coordinate 190,568,869 of OU342746.1, read as the reverse complement.
GACACTGGTGGATCCATATGTGGTTAATGAAAATAACACATATGCAATGACTATAGTTGTTGTTAGTAAAAATAACACACATGCAATGACACTGGTGGATCCATATGTGGTCTGTGAAAAGAATAGACATGCAATGACACTGGTGGATCCATATGTGGTCTGTGAAAAGAATAGTCATCAAATCACTCCAGATGTGGTTAATTAAAGAATACACATTTCAATGACAATTGTGGTTCCATATGTGGTTTGTGAAAATCACAGACATGCAATGACTCTAGCTGTGGTTAATGAAAAGAACACACATGCAACGACTCTAGTGGATCCATAGGTGGATTATCAAAAGAACACAAATGCAATGACACTGGTGGATCCATATGTGGTCTATGAAAAGAATAGACATGAAATGACTCTAGATGTGGTTAATGAAAGAATACACACTTCAATGACAATGGTGGTTCCATATATGGTTTGTGAAAATAACACACATCGAGTGACTCTAGATGTGGTTAATGAGAAGATCACACATGCAATGACACTCTTGGGTCCTTAGGTGGATTGTGAAAATAACACACATGCAATGAACTCTGGTGGATCCATATGCAATGACACTGGTGGATCCATGTGTGGTCTCTGAAAAGAACACACATTTCAATGACACTGGTGGTTCCATATGTGGTTTGTTAAAAGAACACACATCCAGTGACTCTAGCTGTGGTTAATGAGAAGAACACACATGCAATGACACTGGTGGATCAATATGTGGTTAATGAAAATAACACACATGCAATGACTCTAGTTGTTGTTAATGAGAAGAACACAGATGCAATGACACCAGTGGATCCATATGTGGTCCCTGAAAACAATACACATGCACTGACACTGGTGGATCCATGTGTGGTCTGTGAAAAGAATAGTCATGAAATGACTCCAGATGTGGTTAATGAAAAGAACACACATTTCAATGACAATGGTGGTTCCATATGTGGTTTGTGAAAAGAACACACATGCAATGACTCTAGCTATGGTTAATGAGAATAACACACATGCAATGACACTGGTGGATCCATACGTGGTTAATGAAAATAACACATATGCAATGACTCTAGTTGTTGTTAGTAAAAAAACACACATGCAATGACACTGGTGGATCCATATGTGGCCTGTGAAAAGAATAGACATGCAATGACACTGGTGGATCCATATGTGGTCTGTGAAAAGAATAGTCATGAAATCACTACAGATGTGGTTAATGAAAGAATACACATTTCAATGACAATGGTGGTTCCATATGTGGTTTGTAAAAAGAACACACATGCAATATGACTCTAGCTGTGGTTAATGAGAAGAACACACATGCCATGACACTGGTGGATCCGTATGTGGTTAATGAAAATAACACACATGCAATGACTCTAGTTGTTGTTAATAAAATAAACACATGCAATGACACTGATGCATCCATATGTGGTCTCTGGAAAGAATACACATGCAATGACACTGGTGGATCCATATGTGGTCTATGAAAAGAACACACATGAAATCACTCCAGATATGGTTAATGAAAGAATACACATTTCAATGACAATGGTGGTTCCATATGTGGTTTGTGAAAAGAACACACATGCAATGACTCTAGCTGTGGTTAATGAGAAGAACACACGTGCAATGACACTGGTGGGTCCATAGGTGAACTGTGAAAAGAACACACATGCAATGAACTCTGGTGGATCATATGTTGTCTGTGAAGAGAGCACACATGTAGTGACACTGGTGGATCCATGTGTGGTCTTTGAACAGAATAGACATGAAATGACTCTAGATGTGGTTAATGAAAGAATACACATTTCAATGACAATTGTGATTCCATACGTGGTCTATGAATATAACAGACATGCAATGACTCTAGCCGTGGTTAATGACAAGAACACACATGCAATGACTCTAGTGGATCCATAGGTTGATTATGAAAAGAACACACATGCAATGACACTGGTGGTTCCATATGTGGTCTGTGAAGAGAACACACATGTAGTGACACTGGTGGATCCATATGTGGTCTGTGAAAAGAATAGACATGAAATTACTCTAGATGTGGTTAATGCAAGAAGACACATTTCAATGACAATGGTGGTTCCATATGTGGTTTGTGAAAAGAACACACATGCAATGACTATAGCTGTGGTTAATGAGAAGAACACACATGAAATGACACTAGTGGATCCATAGGTGGATTGTGAAAAGAACAGACATACAATGAACTCTGGTGGATCCATATGCAATTACACTAGTGGATCCATGTGTGGTCTCTGAAAAGAACACACATTTCAATGACACTAGTGGAACCATATGTGGTTTGTGAAAAGAACACACATCTAGTGACTCTAGATGTGGTTAATGAGAAGAACACACATGTAATGACACTAGTGGATCCATATTTGGTTAATGAAAATAACACACACACAAGGACTCTAGTTGTTGTTAGTAAAAATAACACACATGCAATGACACTGGTGGATTCATATGTGGTCTGTGAAGAGAACACACATGCAATGACATTGGTGGATCCATATGTGGTCTGTGAAAAGAATTGTCATGAAATGACTCCAGATGTGTTTAATGAAAGAATACACATTTCAATGACAACGGTGGTACCATATGTGGTTTGATAAAAGAACACACATGCAATGACTCTAGCTATGGTTAATGAGAAGAACACAAATGCAATGACAGTGGTGGATCCATATGTGGTTAATAAAAATAACACACATGCAATGACTCTAGTTGTTGTTAATAAAAAGAACACACTTGCAATGACACTAGTGGATCCATATGTGGTCTGTGAAGACAATACACATGGAATGACAATGGTGGATCCATATGTGGTCTGTGAAAAGAACAGTCATGAAATGACTCGAGATGTGGTTAATAAAAGAATACACATTTCAATGACAACGGTGGTTCCATATGTGGTTTGTGAAAAGAACACACATGAAATGACTCTAGTTGTGGTTAATGAGAAGAACACACATGTAATGACACTAGTGGATCCATATGTGGTTAATGAAAATAACACGCATGCAATGACTCTAGTTGTTGTTAATAAAAAGAACACACATGCAATGACACTTGTGGATCCATATGTGGTCTCTAGAAAGAATACACATGCAATGACACTGGTGGATCCATATGTGGTCTGTGAAAAGAATAGTCATGAAATGACTACAGATGTGGTTAATGAAAGAATAAACATTTCAATGACAATGGTGGTTCCATATGTGGTTTATGAAAAGAACACACATGCAATGACTCTAGTTGTGGTTAATGAGAAGAACACACATGCAATGACACTGATGGATCCATATGTGGTTAATGAAAATAACACACATGCAATGACTCTAGTTGTACTGTTGTTAGTAAAAAGAACACACATGCAATGACACTGGTGGATCCATATGTGGTTTGTGAAAAGAATAGACATGCAATGACACTGGTGGATCTATATGTGGTCTGTGAGAAGAATAGTCATGAAATGACTCCAGATGTGGTTAATGAAAGAATACACATTTCAATGACAATGGTGGTTCCATATGTGGTTTGAGAAAAGAACACACATGCAATGACTCTATCTGTGGTTAATGAGAAGAACACACACGTAATGGCACTGGTGGATCCATATGTGGTTAATGAAAATAACACGCATGCAATGGCTCTAGTTGTTGTTAATCGAAAGAAGACACATACAATGAAACTTGTGGATCCATATGTGGTCTCTGGAAAGAATACACATGCAATGACACTAGTGGATCCATATGTGGTCTGTGAAAAGAACAGTCATGAAATGACTCCAGATGTGGTTAATAAAAGAATACACATTTCAATATGGTGGTTCCATATGTGGTTTGTTAAAAGAACACACATGCAATGACTCTAGTTGTGGTTAATCAGGAGAACACACATGCAATGACACTAGTGGGTCCACAGGTGGATTGTGAAAAGAACACACATGCACTGAACTCTAGTGGATCCATATGTTGTCTGTAAAGAGAACACACATGCAGTGACACTGGTGGATCCATATGTGGTCTTTGAAAAGAATAGATATGAAATGACTCTAGATGTGGTTAATGAAAGAATACACATTTCAATGACAATGGTGGTTCCATATGTGGTTTGTGAAAAGAACACACATGCACTGACTCTAGATGTGGTTAATGAGAAGAGCACACATGCAATGACACTGGTGGATATGTAGGTGGATTGTGAAAAGAACACACATGCAATGAACTCTGGTGGATCCATATGTGGTCTGTAAAAAGAATAGTCATGAAATGACTCCGGATGTGGTTAATGAAAGAATACACATTTCAATGAAAATGGTGGTTCCGTATGTGGTTTGTGAAAAGAACACCCATGCAATGACTCTAGCCGTGGTTAATGAGAAGAACACACATGCAATGACACTGGTGGATCCATATGTGGTTAATGAAAATAACACATATGCAATGACTCTAGTTGTTGTTAGTAAAAAAACACACATGCAATGACACTGGTGGATCCATATATGGTCTCTGGAAAGAATACACATGTAATGACACTGGTTGATCCATATGTTGTCTATGAAAAGAAAACACATGAAATGACTCCAGAGATGGTTAATGAAAGAATACACATTTCAATGACAATGGTGGTTCCATATGTGGTTTGTAAAAGAACACACATCTAATGACTCTAGCTATGGTTAATGAGAAGAACACACATGCAATAAAACTGATGGGTCCATAGGTGGATTGTGAAAAGAACACACATGCAATGAACTCTGGTGGATCCATATGTGGTCTGTGAAGAGAACACACATGCAGTGACACTGGTGGATCCATATGCGGTCTTTGAAAAGAATAGACATGAAATGACTCTGGATGTGGTTAATGAAAGAATAGACATTTCAATGACAATGGTGGTTCCATATGTGGTTTGTGAAAATAACAGACATGCAATGACTCTAGATGTGGTTAATGAAAAGAACACACATGCAATGACTCTAGTGGATCCGTAGGTGGATTGTGAAAAGAACACACATGCAACGACACTAGTGGATCCATATGTGGTCAGTGAAAAGAATAGACATGAAATGACTCTAGATGTGGTTAATGAAAGAATACACATTTCAATGATAATGGTGGTTCCATATGTGGTTTGTGAAAATAACACACATCCAGTGACTCTAGATGTGGTTAATGAGAAGAACACACATGCAATGACACTCCTGGGTCCTTAGGTGGATTGTGAAAATAACACACATGCAATGAACTCTGGTGGATCCATATGTAATGACACTGGTGGATCCATGTGTGGTCTCTGAAAAGAACACACATTTGAATGACAATGGTGGTTCCATATGTGGTTTGTGAAAAGAGCACACATCCAGTGACTCTAGCTGTGGTTAATGAGAAGAACAAACATGCAATGACACTGGTGGATCCATATGTGGTTAATGAAAATAACACACATGCAATGACTCTAGTTGTTAATAATGAGAAGGACACACATGCAATGATACCGGTGGATCCATATGTGGGCCCTGAAAAGAATACACATGCAATGACACTGGTGGATCCATGTGTGGTCTGTGAAAAGAATAGTCATGAAATGACTCCATATGTGGTTACTGAAAAGAACACACAACTCAATGACAATGGAGGTTCCATATGTGGTTTGTGAAAAGAACACACATGCAATGACTCTAGCTGTGGTTAATGAGAAGAACACACATGCAATGACACTGGTGGATCCATATGTGGTTAATCAAAATAACAAACATGCAATGACTCTAGTTGTTGTTAGTAAAAAGAACACACATGCAATGACACTAGTGGATCCATATGTGGTCTGTGAAAAGAATAGACATACAATGACACTGGTGGATCCATATGTGTTCTGTGAATATAATAGTCATCAAATGACTCTAGATGTGGTTAATGATCCTCTAGCCTTCAGAACTTGGTGTGTTTTTATAGTTTATGTTGTCCCTGTGATAATGGGTGTTCTCAGTCTTATTAACTTGATGTGTGAGTCTAATGGAAGAGCTGAACCTGGCTGTTGGGCTCTGTTTTTATCTATATAATTGGTTTGTAATGGATGATACTTCTACTAGAAAATGGTGTGTGCTTGATCTTAATGTAAGAGGTTTGAATTCTGAAAGAAGGCAGTTGGATGTGCGTGCTAAAATTGAGGAAAGCCATTGTTCCATTGTTTGTCTTTAGGAAACTAAAATGCAATATTTGATCATAGAATCATTCGCAAATTTTGTCCTAAGAGTTTTGATAATTTTGCTTACTCTCCCTCTGAGGGGGCTTCTGGTGGGATTAATGTTTTGTGGAATTCTGCTGTCTTTTGTGGCTCTTTGATTGAAATTCAGAGATTTGCTGTGGTGGTGAATTTTGTGGCAGTACATAACTCTGGTAGCTGGACACTTGTTTCTGTTTATGGGCCCTGTCATGGACATGAGAGAGATAACTTTACTACCTCGCTTTATAATTTGACAATACTTGTTGATTCTCTCTGGTTAATTCTGGGCGATTTTAACTTCATTTGTTCCAATGACAATAGGAATAGGCCAGGAGGAGATGTTAATGATATGTTCAACTTTAATGAGATTATTGGACACCTGGGTCTGATTGAACTTCCTATTAAAGGGAGACAGTACACTTGGTCTAATATGCAAGCTGACCCACTTCTTGAGCAATTGGATTGGTTTTTTACTACTCCTTCCTGGACCACTCAGTTCCCCAACACTGTAGTACTCCCTATGGCCAAATCTGATTCTGATCATACCCCCTGCATGGTTACAATTGACACTATTATCCCCAAAGCTAAGATCTTTAGGTTTGAGAATTACTGGGTGGATCGCCCTTCTTTCCTACAATGTGTTCAAAATTCTTGGAGCAAAACATCATATAAATCTAATAGTGCTGCATCTTTGGTTCATAAGCTAAAATGTTTGAGATATGATCTCTAGAAATGGTGTACTAGTCTTTCCACCATGAATGTACTCATTGAGAACTGCAATAAGGTCATCTTGTTTCTAGACACTGTGGAAGAACATAGGTGTCTTGTTAGATCAGAATTCAATTTCAAAAACATTGTAAAAATCCATCTTAACAAACTGCTCTCTGCACAGTGCAAGTACTAGAGGAAAAGGTGCTCAATAAGATGGATTAGAGTGGGAGAAGAGAATAGCAAAAAATTTCATGCAATGGCTAGTCAGAGATTTAGAAGAAATTGCATTGCAGGCTTCAAGATTGACAGTGGGGATGTTGTTACTAACCATCAACAAATGGCTGGTATTATTTTAAATAAATTTAAAGAGAGAATGGGGAAATCTAAGGGCTTCCGTTTAAGCCTGTCTCTTAGCTCTCTTATCCAGCCAGTAGAGGGACTTAGTGTTTTATCTAGACCTTTTGAAAAGGAGGAGATGGATTCCATTATCAAGTTTATGCCTGCTAATAAGGCCCCTGGACCTGATGGTTTTAATGGCCTATTTTTGAAGAAATGCTGGCATATTATTTCTGGTGACTTTTACAAGCTTGTCCATGACTTTCACTCTGGTCTTGTGTCTCTGGAAAGCCTGAACACATCTTTTATCACCCTGGTTCCAAAGGTTGCTTCCCCAGAGGGTGTTAATGACTACAGGCCCATTTCTCTGACAAGTGTCTGTTTTAAATTCCTAACCAAATTGGCAGCCAATAGATTACAGGAGCATATTCTGAGATGTGTCCATAAGAACCAGTATGGCTTCATAAAATCAAGGACAATTCAGGATTGCTTAGCCTAGGTTCTTGAGTATTTATTTCAATGTCTCTCTTCCAAGAGGCCTATTATCATCCTCAAATTGGACTTTGAGAAGGCTTTTGATTCCATTGAACATGATGCTCTTCTACTTATTCTCAAACATAAAGGTTTTTCTGAGGATTGGATTAGATGGGTTAAAGATTTCCTCACCTCTGGGTCTCTTCAGTCTTGTTGAATGGGGTTCCTGGTAAACAGTTCCCTTGTAGGAGAGGTGTAAGACAAGGTGATCCTCTCTCCCCTTTACTGTAAATTCTTGGGGGTGATCTTTTACAGTCAGCAGTTAATGATCTGTATAGAAGAGGGTTCCTTTAGCTCCCGGTCCCCAATGGAGATACTGACTTTCCAATTATCCAATATGCTGATGACACTCTTCTTATTCTCCCTGCTGATCTCCCACAACTCATTGCTCCAAAGGATGTTCTCAAGGCTTTTTCTGAAACTACTGGTTTGGAGATCAATTACCATAAATCTTCTATAATGGGTATTAATGTTGATGACTCTCTGATGTCTGACCTTTCTTTGGGGTTTGGGTGCCAGATTGGAACCTTGCCTTTTACCTACCTTGGCCTGTCTGTGGGTACTACCCGGCCAACTATTCAAGATTTATCTCATGTGGTTCATGGACTTGAAAGAAGATTGACTGCCACCTCTAGTTTTCTGTCCCAAGGGGCAAGACTACAACTGATTGTTTCAGCCTTGTCTTCTATGCCGCTGCACATGATAAGTACCATCCACATACCCCCTGGCATTAATAGTCAGCTAAACAGGATTATCAGACAATGTCGATGGAGAGACAATATTGACACACCCAAACAATCTCTTGCATCTTGGGAGATGATCTGCAAACCAAAGATGAAGGGTGGTCTTGGTATTGTAGACTTTCAAAATAAGAATGATGCCCTGCTGCTCAAATTCCTTCATAAGTTTTATAATAAATACTTCTCTATCCCTTGGGTCAAGCTGATTTGGGAGACATATTATGATGAGGATGTACCCCATGCCACTGAACCTTGTGGTTCATATTGGTGGAAGGATGTTTTCAAGCTTATTGACAAGTATCAAGGTGTTGCTCAGCCAACAGTCATTTCTGGGGACACTGTGCTCTTTTGGTCTGACATTTGGGAACTTGGTAATTCCAGGGTACCTTTGAAGCACAGATTTTC